>CM038625.1:48571235-48741235 GCA_021554675.1 Leuciscus idus | reverse complement strand
CCCTGAAATGAGGGAAACTCTGAGTTTTCTGTTTCAGAATGGGAGGTATGTTAAACCTGAGAAAGCAGAGTAAGTCAAGCCCGTTTCTGAAAGAGAGGTAACTTATACTCAGAGTCAGTTACCATGGTAACTTACTCTGTGAACCTAACCTGGTCAGGAGCAGGTTTTCTTCGGTAAACCCAGAGTTTCTTTCGGTCTCCTCCCATTTTTTAAAGAGGAAGCAGTGTTTAAACACCTCATTCATTCTTTCAGTACCTTTTTATTAATAAAATTAATATTTTATAAATAAAAGATTGCTATTTTTACTGTTTTTTTTTTTTTTTTAGATAAGAATACCCGTTTATACTTAGATTTAAACTTAGATTCTATAGGCTACTCCACATAAAAATGTGAAAAAAATGTGAGTGTGTAGATTGTTTGATGTGTAGACACATAATATTAACATTACCTCTGTAGGCCTCTCTGTGGCAGCAGAAACTCTTTATCCTCATTGTCATGTGAAGATGAGCATTTGGTTGAGTACACTTTATAGCACTATTTGTCATAATTTCTGGTGTATTAAGTAGGCGACTTACAACTGCCTGGGGTCCTGTTGGGACAGGAGGCTCCAAAAGACAGATATTACCACCAGAATCTATTGAGATCAACAAAAATCCTAACCCAAAGTAAAATATATGGAAATATAAAAAATAGCCTATATAAAAAATAACACATATGTAACATATGTAACTTACATTTTATGAAGGCCCTTGGATCTTCAGGAGTGACTGGCTCTGAAGTCCCTCCAGGAATTCCCTCAGCCAAAAATGTTGCTGCACTGCTAGACACTGAATGCTATTTAGTTATTTAATATGTCAAATGTTTGTAAAGTCAGGTAGCCTACACCCATGATATGATCAAGCCTTACTTGACTGAATTATGTTTTTATATTTAATTTTCAGCTGCTGCCATGTTCTTTTAATACCTGCAGGATTGCACCTACATGAAAATTAAAATTAGGTTGAATAACACACTGTTCTTCCAGTTTCACCTCTGATACTATAACAGTTGGGTAAGTTACTTGTATTACTAACTACAAATGACATCTTCAACAGTGTAATTAGATTAATGTAATAATGACTTATCTTTAGAAATTATTGGTCTACTTATTACTAATTACTAAATCCCATGTCAACCTTAAACACACAAGGAGAGACAAGAAACAGTACTTTTAATGCTTTCAAATAAACAATATACAATTGCATGAATTATTCTTAAATTGACCCAAGTGTGTATGAGGGAGAAGATTACATTAAAAATATATCTTTTAAAAATGTATGTTAAATAGCATATACAGAATTGTTCTATAGTCTAATACAATTACATCAGATTTAACTTTAAATTACAGAAGAATTAAGAGTAATCCCTTTAATTAAATTACAGTATTTAGATTACTTGGTAATTAATTACACCCATCACTGTATAACAGTAATTAAAATGTAAACTTATAACTTATAAACGAAATAATGTTTGTACTCTCCATATGCTTGCAGAAACACATCCAGTTCTGCTGGTGAGAATTATGAAGACCTCTTGTTGTCTGGCCTTGTTGCCATGGTGACTCATAATATCTGCGCTCCATTGATAATGGCTTTTTCTAGTTGTGGTGCACGCGCTTAACTCAGAGTAGGTCAACTCAGAGTAGATTGAACTAACTCATTTCAGCTGTTCTGAAACCAAAAACTCAGAGTTTCCCATCTCAGGGTTAGTCAACTCAGAGTTCAAGTTTTAACTCAGAGTTGGTTGAACCTCCTTATTGAAACAGGCCCCAGATGTGCTCCTACTGTAGTCACATTCAAATCCAGACTCAAAACACTTCTGTTTAGCTGTGCATTTAATGAATGAGCACTGTGCCACTGTTCGTCTGACTGTTTGTACTGTACTGCATTTTATTTTTTATTTTAAACAGTTTTAATTATTCTTATTTCTTTTGATTATTTTAATTATTCTATTTAAAGCACTTTGAATTACCATTGTGTATGAAATGTGCTATATAAATAAACTTACCTTGCCTATAATCTGAAGCACACATATGTGACATTGAGCTCTGGTTAAACGGGGTGGGGGGAGGAACTGTGCATATATTTAAGGGGGATTAGCACGGACTGATTTAAGTGATGCACCAAACTCATGCAGTGAAGACGCCACATAAATACGGCGCTGGGAATGAATTGGGTGAGTAATATGTGTGTATATATAGTCATTGTGCGGGGGTTTTCAAGTGATAAAGGGAATGGTGTGCAGGTGTTTTAAAAAATATGTATTTGTAGATCGCAAGCGCTCCCGAGAACCCCGGTAACCAGAGCAGCCTGGGTGTAAAATGGGTGTTTTAAAGGTATGATGTGTTTGTTTACTGAAAGGTTTAAATTCTTTTTGTATTATTATGATTATTATTTGAATTTAAGTGATGTATGTGATTTGATTTATTTTTGTGTGTTTGTAACAGATTGCCTCGGTTTTGATTTAATTTGTCCTAATTTTTGTTGAATAATTTGGTTGGCTATTCAGAATTGATTTGAGTTGTTTGGTTTTTTTTCTTTAAAGATAGCTATCTGTGTCATGCCTTCCTGAGTGAGGGTGGATATTTAAACTAGATTTTAAAGCCTTTGTATCAATAAAAGGAGTATTTATTAGGACCTTTTTGGTTCCTTGTGATTAATGAAAGCACCCACACAACACATAGCACACATAAAATCCCCAGAGTAAAATGAACACTGCTCAGTGTTCATATGTGTCCACTGTACAAACTACAACTGACTTACAGCTACACAGCCTAAGATGAAATCAACTAAATATAAAATAAGACATTAAATCTCTCAACATCTCACCAGAGGATGATTAAACATCCACTAACCAGGGGGATTTTAATTTTTAACCATAACAATGACATATCCAGAGCCGGTCCTCCCTATATGCAAAGTACGCAAGTTGCCCGAACCGCCAGTGGCCCCCTTGCTCTCAAAGATGATTTCATGACTAGGTGTTACGTTCTCCTCCCAGTCTAGGGGTCAGGAGGGAATGTAACAAAGAAAAAAGATATGATAAAAAAAAGGTAACGAAGAGACGTAAAATTACGTGGAGAACACACTTCAACCTCAGTCCCAGAGTGAAAGCAAACACAACTTCAACTACATTTCCCAGATAATCCAAAATGAGCAAAGCTAATAAGATTTTTATACAATTCCTTTTAATTACCCACAGGTAGAGAAATCAACACTAGAAAGCAAACTTCTTAGCACTTCTCAATCACTTCTTAGCACTCAACAAATGAGTATAGGTCCACTCCTAACTCAAGGATAAGCACAGTTCTCACAAAATACACAATCACAATCTCAGTCTCAGTCTCAGTCTCAGTCTGGGGGAGAAGTGTTCCTCAGCACAGAGTGCTGCATTAATACTCTGCTCAGACTCAGGTTAATTACAATCAGCTGCAACTCGTTGTGAGCATGCCTGAGTGAGAGAGAGTGAGGGAGAGAAACAGAGCACAACACAAGCATTTTCTCACAACAGATTATATTAAAGACCCTGGGACGTAACACTAGGGCTCCACGATTAATAGAATTTTCATCTTTGATTTTGTCTTCGAACTTCGATTATGAAAACACCATTTCCTTTAAAGCAGTGCACTGTCGCCCTTCCTACGTAACATCCAAATCAGTCAAATCATGTAACGTGACTGTCATACACATAACGTGGATGTCAGCAGTCACTCGGACTTGCTACTTTGGGGGGGTTGAATCTTATATATTATAGCCTACATTTTTCAATTGTAGTCTTTTAAAGAGGCATCTAAAAAAAAAACTAAATGCAATCTAGGGTTGTCAAAAATATAGATTTTTCGATACGCATCGATACTGAAATATCTGAAACTCTTCCGCAGGATACACAAGACCAGCTGCGCCTTCTCGCTCTCTAATCTCTTCGACAGTAAGTTGACACACAAACCCGCCTCCCTTCACTCACTCGTTTCATTTGCTCTGGATGAATACCCAAAGTGCACACACATAAAGACATAACTTTGGAAAAGCACTAGCCACAGTGGCTGGTGAGCAAAAAAGTTAATGCCAAGCCCTGCATACTGAATGAAACTGAACGAACAGATTAAGAGGTTTTATTGTTTTTAAGGATGCACTGACAGGGCCCTCTGACAAGGTTTTGCTTAGGGCCCCCAGAAGTCTAAGCCCAGCACTGGAAATACATGAATTCACGTCTATTTGTGCTTGAATGGACACAGGCAAAAATATGTCAAAATTCCTGTCTCTGCGAGTGTCCTCAAAACACGTCACTTACAGATGTGGCCATTAATAATGCACACTTTTTCCCACAATATCATTCATGCCAATGCTGCTGAATCCTGTCAGCACATTTTTTAGAATTTAAATAAATGTATTCACAGAATATCCACCAGATGGCGCATGGAACAACATAGCCTACTGTATCTACAGGCCAGACCAAATTGCAATTTGCAATTATTCGTCTTTGAACGATTGTTAATTATGCTTATAGATTATTACAGTATGTTGCATTTTAAAAATAGAATTAACATAATTATCAGTGTCTGATAAACTAACTGCAAATACTGTTGTCACTGTGGGAAAATCACACTAAAATAGGCCTATACAGTAGGCTGTCAACCATAGAATATGACGTGCAGTTTCTCCAAACACAATATTTTTTATGTAGGCTATCTATTAATCAACATTAATAATCATTATTACAATATCAAATGATATCAAATATTATATTTGTTATAATATCTTAGTTTTTCATCTGTTGAGAGGTGATCCAAATATTCACGGCTTGAAACAGAATGAAAAAGGACCGGGTTGTGCTGCGTCATACGGAGAAGCCATTCCGCCAATTCGGCCCATATTGGTTTGCCCTCCAGGCCAGCGCACAGGTCACGTGACTGAAAACTATGAACAGACTGAATGGGCGCTTAGTAGAAGAAAGGAAAATACATTGATAAGTTGTTCTGAGAGAAACGAGTAAAAAAGAAATTCATGTCCGTGAACACACATCAATATTCGGTTCTGATTAATTCGGTTCGAGAAATCGTCAACGGGGGGGGGGGCTGATTAATTCGGTTCGAGAAATCGTCAACGGGGGGGCTGATTAATTCGGTTCGACAGTAGAGATAAAATCCCGAGGCACACACGCACTCTAGCACACACATGCAAGGTCTCTCGCTCCCTCTCTCTGCCGTGCTAACCTTGTGCGCTCTTGCTTCTGGGAGATTTTAACTGATTTGCGGGCATCAGGGAGCCGCTATCAATATGCGGGAGACTCCCGGAACTCCCGGGAGACTTGGGATGTCTGATATAATTTGATAACAATAAAATAAAAGCTTTATTGACATGACCATTTTATCGTATTTTTGTGTTCATTGAGTTAAATTAAAACCTTTTTATTTCTATTTATTTAGTTTTGCTGGGAAAATAAATATTAGACAGATTCTTCTTCTTCTTCTTCTTCAAAAAAGCTGAAATATAGGCCTCATTCTCTTAAATATTACAGATTAAAAAACAAAAGAAAACGTGCTGAGTTTCAGTTCAGTGTGTCGCGCTCCGAAGGAAACAGAGACAAAGTTATGTATGTATGACCATATCATATGTATGACCATAAATTACAGAGTAAGAGTTTACTCTCTTAGAAGGAAAAATAAATAGTGGTCGCGCCACCGCCTCACACGCACACAGCAAAAATTCTTGAATTGCTACCTTGATATCGCAGCGTGTTCATTATTAAAATAAAATACAGTCAACCAAACATATAAGACGTTACACTGCTCAATTTGAATAGTCTGTATTTCTGTGACGTTTAGAATGACCATCGCCTCACTGCTGTTATATGGGAAAGATTATATTTTACGTCAATAATGCCAGTGAAGTACAAAGTTTATAGCCCAATGAGAAATGTTGGCTTTTTTCACTTTAAATTAATTTATTTTGCATCTTATTAAGCCTGGTTTTATTTTAAATAAATAAACCTGAATAGGCTATATATCCATAGAAGCTGGCATGGTGTTACATAAGAAAAGAGAGATATTATATTATAGCCTAAATATTATTAATATTATTATTATAAACTAGGCTACATTTAAAAAAGTTTAAAAAAAAATAATACTGAAGGAACGCAAGAACAGAAACGTTCCTGATTCTGCTCGGAGAGAACCAATGGAATTTATGTTTAAAAAAATATTACAATAGCTGGAGTATGATAAAATGGATAAAAACCTTTTCTTATAGAATAAAACAATGATAAATACACCAGCGTCACCTAGAAATACAATTTGCCCAAAGCCAGTCTAAAGAAGTTATATTTCATGTTTGAGAATGATCCAACAAATTCTGAGATTCCTCCGAGGATTTTCCTCTGACTATTCCCTTAAAACCAGTCAATTAGAGCCACAAAGTGACCCTTGGTAAGAAAATGATCAGGGGACTTGAGAAAGTGTCACGTTTTGTCATTGTCATGTTTCTGTGTCTTGTCATGTGATTCCCTGTTTGTCATGTGATCCTGCCATGTGTCTTGTCATTGGTTAAAGCAGTGGTTCCCAAACTGGGGGGCGCGGAGGTATTGCAGGGGGGGCGCGGCACGGCTACGGCTTCCCGGGTTAGTTACAATGCTAGCATAACAGCATGGACAAGTTTGTGACAGCGCTCCCAGCTAAACGCAAACCAGATGATGAATCTTCACCAAATGTAGCAACTTCAAAAGCAAAGACAAGAAAATATGACGAGGCATATCTCGCACTCGGCTTCACCAGCACAACAGTGGGTAAGGAGGAAAGACCACAGTGTGTTGTGTGTCTAAAAATACTAGCTTGCGACAGTCTGAAGCCGAACAAATTAAAACGCCACTTGGAGACAACACATCCCGAGCACAAAGACAAGCCGGTGGAGTTCTTCAGAAAAAAACTCACACAGTGTCGTGCACAGCAGAGTCGCTTTACTAAAGCAGCATCCCTGCCTGCAAATGCTCAAATCGCATCCTACAAAGTTGCCTACAGAGTTGCTCAGTGTAAAAAGCCACACACTATAGCCGAGGAATTAATACTTCCCTCTGCGATCGACATGGTCTCAACTATGATCGACGAAGCCACTGCCAGCAAGCTAAAGGCCATTCCTCTCTCAAACAATACTATCTCAAGGCGTATTTATGATATGTCAAAAGACATAGAAGAGCAGCTAAATGACAAGATACGGGACCGACGCTTTGCTCTGCAGATGGATGAGGCGACTGACAGTAATAAAGACTGCTTATTGATAACATACGTCAGATTCATTGATGCCGATGATTTGAGGGAGGATTTGCTTTTCTGCAAACAAGTGACGAGCAGAGCCACTGCAGACGAACTGTTTAAAATAATTGACACTTACTTGAGAGAGGCCGATCTGAAATGGGAGGACTGTGTGGGGATCTGCACAGACGGGGCTCAGGCCATGGCTGGGAGAAGAGGGGGGCTGCAAGCGCTCATCAAGCGCATCTCCCCTAACGTGCAGTGGACACACTGTATGATACACCGAGAGGCGCTGGCGTCTAAACAGCTGAGTCCCGACCTGCACGATGTTATGACGGATGTCATCACTACAGTGAACTACATTAAAACACGACCTGTCAAAGCACGTATTTTCTCTGCACTGTGTGAGGAAATGGGCTCCGACCACACAGCTGTTCTGTTTCACAGCGAGTCCCGATGGCTGTCACGTGGGAAGGTTTTATCCAGGGTCTTTGAACTGCGGGATGAGATCCGCATCTTTTTGGAGGAGGAGGAAAATGAACTTGCCCACAAGTTTAACAACAACAAGTTCCTCAAGAAACTTGCGTACCTCAGTGACATGTTTCAAAAACTCAATGAGCTAAATCTGCAGATGCAGGGCAGCAACACACACCTTCCACATCTGGCAGATAAAATCACATCATTCACAAGAAAGCTTGAGATGTGGGAGCAGCGAGTTACAGAGGGAAATATAGACTCGTTTGAGAACCTGAAGTCATTCATTGAGGTCAACAAGCTGCAGAACACAGTGATCCCATGCATGAAAGCTCACATCTCTGCCCTCCAAAAGCATTTCCAGAGGTACTTCCCAGTGCAGGATCCTACACAATATGACTGGATCCGAGACCCCTTCAGTGCAACACCACCTGCCGAATTCAGCACTACAGAGAATGAACAGTTCATTGATGTCACCTCTGATTCAACAATGAGGCTTGAGTTTAAGTCTAAGACACTAGCTGCATTTTGGATTGGAGTGGAGAAAGATTTCCCACTGCTAGGTAAAAGAGCTCTGGCCACACTCCTTCCATTTGCCACGTCTTACCTATGTGAGATAGGTTTTTCTGCTGTGGCCTCCATCAAGACTAAATACAGATCAAAGCTGGACATTGAAAATGAACTAAGAGTAGCAGTCTCACAGCTGCAACCCCGATTTGAGAAGATCTGCAGCATGAAGCAAGCCCACACCAGTCACTGAAAAGATGTGGACATTAAAGGTGCAGTTTTTGCAGAGTTAAATGTTCAGGATTTTGTTATTTTCTTCAGAGAGCTGGTAAAGTGTAAAAGGCCACTTTCATGCAGTAATGGAGTTTATAAGAAGATGTGTTGAAAGCCATGAACACCATTACATGGTAAAATTTTATGATACATGATGCAGTGTCACTTTTAATAATTGTGAAGGTGATTTGTCATTTTTTTTTTTTTGTTTTGTTCAGGAAGAAGTTGCCATTTTGTATGACTTACAATGTTAAGTAAAGTCCAGTGGAGTTTAGAAACAAAGGATTTGTATGTTTGTGTCAGTGTGGGGGGGCTCGAAAATATTCTTATCTTCAGAAAGGGGGGCCCTGCAGAAAAAGTTTGGGAACCACTGGGTTAAAGCGAGCAAGTTTCACATTAACATTAACATTTAATCATTTAGCAGACGCTTTTATTCAGAGCATCTTCTAAATGAGAACAATAAAAGCAATCGAACCAACAAGAGGGCAAGAGTTTGTAAGTGCTGTGTCCTAATTAGTCTAGCAAAGTGCAAGTTTTCTTTTTTAATAGAGAAACAATAGAATAGAAAAGCATAGAATAAAGTAATTAAGTGCTAGTATTAATGGGTCAAGTGTTGATGAACAAGATACATCTTTTCTTGAAAATGACTCCAGATTAAGCTTGAGTTGGGCAGGTCATTCCACCAGCTTGGAACAGTCCAGGTAAAGGTCTGTGAAAGCTTCTGGAGGGCGCATAAGTCTGAAGTAGTGAGTTTAGGTATAGGGGTGCAGAGCCAGTGGTTGTTCTGTAGGCAAACATCAGTGTCTTGAATTTAATGTGAGCAGCTGTTGACAGCCAGTGCAAACTGATGAAGAGAGGCGTGACGGGCCCTCTGTTCGGCTAGTTAAAGACTATGCTTAACGTGGCTTAATTAATTACAATGTAATTAATTTAAATTTAAATATTTTAAAGATTTAACATACACCTTGTTAATAAATTATACTATTTACAGACATGCAGATGCAGACTCATTAAGCATTTTCTTTATAACAGCTTTCCACGCGGGAGAAAACAACATAAAAATATTGTTTTTCCACTCTGTTTACGGTGTCGTCGTCTTAGGAGTAGTTGGTGTTGATGACAAGAAAATGTGCGAGATAATAGTTTTCCCTGGTTGTTGTTTTAGTACATAATGCCACGTAGAGCATTTTAAAATGTCCCACTGACGTGGTTTTAATGCATTGCTTGATTATTTTGAGTATAATTTGGTCATGACATTTGTTGTATTTTAAATTTTAACCACCAGCTATATCTCACATAGGCCTCCTGAACCTTTACAATTTCTCAATGTAAACAATATATAACACATAACAGCCAAACAAAAAAAAATCACAGTAATTTAAATGTCATTTTGACCTTTATGCTGTTGATTATTTTTTCATGATATTTCTTTAGGAGGCACTGTCTACCTCGTCTGTTTAGAGGAATCACCACTGGTTCATTCATACTACAGTTCACACAGGGGAAAGAATCTGCACGCCATAGTTATGAGACACCTTTTCATACACACTTTTGAACACAGTGAATCAGCGAATGTGAAGGTAAAACCTGAGTATGTGGAGTTGACAGTGTGAACAACAAGATATTTCCAACTGTATGTTAACTTTTAATTGTTGTGAAATTGTGTATTTACTCACAGGGCTTTTCTGCAGCATCTCAAAGCTGGAATGAGTCTCTCGTAGCCATCTGGTGATGAAGTGAACCTCTTTGGGTTGAGCTCGTCCAGCACCTTCTCTGACGTCAGCAGTGTGTAGGCCAGCACTGTGCACATCGAAGAGGAGAGTCCCCTTCCTGGATGATCATCTGGACTGAGGTATCTCTGGATTTCCTCATATAATGAATTATCTTTGAGCTCAAGTAAGCAGTAAAATAGGTTGACTGAAGCTTCCTCTGAGATGTTCCGCTGTAGTCTTTCTTTAATGTATTCAGTTGTTTGTCTGATGCTCTCTGTGGTGTCTTCAGAGTCTGTGGTGTCTTCAGTGTCTTTGAGCAGGCCTTTGAGCAGTTTCTGACTGGATTCCAGTGAAATGCCCATCAGAAACCGCAGGAAGAGGTCCAGATGTCCTCTCTCACTCTTCATGGCTTTACCAACAGCCTTCTGCAGTAGCTCATGTAATGTGATATCTTCTATGGGCTCATCGAAGAAAAACTGAAGCTCCTGCATGTTCTTGTTCAGGTAACAGAGGAACACATGCACTGCAGCAAGAAACTCTTGAACACTCAGATGCACAAAGCAGAAGATCTTTGACTCATGAAGTCCATCTTCCTTCTTAAAGATCTCAGCGATCATTCCTGTGAACTCTGTGTGTTTCCACTCTGTCTTTTTACTCACATCAATACCACATGATTTCAGATCTTTCTCATAGAACACAATGTTTTCCTTCTTCATCTGTTCAAACGCTAGCTTTGCCAACTTTAATATCATTTCTCTATTTGATTGTAAGAGCTTTGTACGTTGTCTTTCTGTTTTTCTATCGTACTTCTGGTTCTTCATGTTCATCTGTATCTGCAGGAAGTGAATGTACATTTCAGTGAGTGTTGTGCTGATGTTCTCTGCATTGTTCTTGATGATGATATTCTGAAGGACTGTGGCCGTGATCCAGCAGAACACGGGAATGTGGCACATGATGTAGAGACTACGAGACGTCTTAATGTGTGAGATGATTCTGGAGGCCACACTCTCATCTGTGATTCTCTTTCTGAAGTATTCCTCCTTCTGCTGGTCAGTGAATCCTCGCACCTCTGTGAACAAACCCACATGCTGAGGAGGGATCTGATTGGCTGCTGCTGGTCGTGAGGTCACCCAGACGAGAGCTGACGGAAGCAGAGTCCCTTTGACCAGACTTGTAAACAGCACGTCTACTGATGATTCTTTCTTAACATTGTTTAATGATCTATTATTAAAATCCAAAGACAACTGACTCTCGTCAAGTCCATCAAATATAAATGCTAGCTTGCGTTCCTTATATAACTTTGATTTCTCCAGATCCTTCAGGTCCTCCAGTTCAGGATAAAATTCCAGCAGAAGCTCATGGAGACTAAACTCTTCATTTATCAAGTTAATCACTCTGAACTGAAGCAGGAACACACAGTCTATATCCTGATTGGCTTTTCCTCCTGCCCAGTCCAGGATGAACTTCTGCACAGAGACAGTTTTTCCAACACCAGCGATGCCCTTTGTCAGCACAATCTTTTCCTCATTCTTCAATTCAGTAAATATATCATTGCATTTGATTGGTTTGTCCTGTGTTTGTTTGTTCTTGAAAGCCTCATCCATCTTCAGAACCTCATGTTCCTGATTGACATCTGCCATATCTCCCTCTGTGATGAACAGTTCTGTGTAAACAGCTTTGAGATCTGCCTCTTTTCCCTCAAATATATATTTTGCTTTCTTCTGCATGTTGGCTTTGTGTTTTTCCAAAAACTTCTGCAAATTCTCTGTTTTAAAAAAAATGTAAGCAAATTAAATTACAGGCAAAAAGAGTTCTATTTTTTAGGCCACACTTTTTATCAGGTGCCTTTACCATGTACTAACATTTAATACAAGACTATGGATTTACTGTGTGACTAGACATTGTTCTGGATGATTCCCACATTTCTGCTAATGAGCTGAGTTATGGGTTTGGTTAAGGGTTAGGATTATAGGGGTCAGAGTTAGCTTCTGGGTCAAGGGTTGGGCTACAGTTAGGGCTAAAGTTAACTGTAACTACAAATGTTAATTAAATGCATGTTCTTTAAATGTAATTGCACTACGGAGGCTGTTGAATGCTTGATTCTGATTGGCTGACAAACTTTCTAAGGTGTGCAATTATTTTCCAGGAAATACACAGCTAAAGTAGTTCCAGGCAGGTCTAGACACACACACACACACACACGCAGATGTGCCCCACAACTTTATCAAAAATAGAAAAGCTACATGACATTTCTCTGAATTCATAAATACATCCAACATGTCTAAATAGTTTAAGACCTCTATAATGAAGAAATGATGATTGCACCTTCTAACTGTTTCTCTGTTGTCTCCGTCGGTAAGGTTTTTTTTGGCTCTGTGAGGAAAGAGAAAATGAGTACATTTATACAAAGGAAAGAGACAATAGATACAATTACACAGAAGAATAAAGTGACAAGTACCTAAAGCATTTCTGAACAATATGGCGACACACTAAACTTCCTTAAGAATAGGATTCACAACTACTGAACATTATTTCATACATGATTGTTAATAAGCAGTGTGTCTCAGAAAGCACAGTTATTGTGTCTTTTTAAACATTACACTTTATTATATTTGTATTATATGAATTGTATTATAGTAATTATTATATATATATATATATATATATATATATATATATATATATATATATATATATATATTACCATGTCCTGCAGTGTTTATGCTGTAGTTGATGGTCAGTGCTGTGATGGTGTTATCTTTGAGTACAGGAGCATTTACAGTTGCTCCTGTTTCAGCTTTCACATCAACACTGACTCCAGTGTGAGCATTGCTGCTCATCTGGCCTGGAATAGAGATAGAGAGATTAATTACATTGCTTAATCGCAACTTTAACATTTCTGATATTTTTCTTAATCACTATTACCTCCTTTTTTGTTTTCCAGCTCATCTAGTGTGTTATCATGCTGTTCAACAGATGCCATTGTCCTTTACTGACTTACAGCTGTTGGACAAGAACACACATCTATAATGAATCGTATGTTATCAGACACTTTCCAAAAATACAAAAAAAGAGCAGAGTATCTGACAAGTTCTGTCAATCAATTTAAAAATAAACTAATAATTTTTGGAGGATTTTTAGTAATTTTTTGGTAATCGTGATAAACAAAGTTTTTAATATATTTTGATATTGTGATACTTTCACATTAAATCTCCAAAATAATGTAGAAACAACATCAAGACATAAATATTTGTACAGATATTGCTGTAGCTGGCCAACAACGACCCGTTCGAGGACCTTAGCCAGAAAAGTTAATTTAACGTTAATTATTACGGTAATAGCAGGACATAAGCATGTGAAGTACATGTTTAGAACCTCAGTAGGCAAAGGGTCAAAGAGCATGTAAAGAGCTCATAGACATGATTCATTTCAAAGTATAATCTATGCTGACCGTTGTAAAACTAGAGAAGAAAGTGGAAAGGGAATTTTTAAAATGAGACTCGCTAGACAACCAAGACGAGCCCGTTAATCTGTTTAACTGTTAATGCGTTATTGTTGCATTCACTTGCACTAAATTAAAATTCTTATTCATTAAATTAAAATTAATATTTTTGAATAAAAATCTCTAAAAAGTGAGACATTGTGGCTTGATACATTATGCACAGTAAGGAGCCTACAGGTTACAAGCTTCCACATATTATAAAAATACAATAATAAAAAAACAAAAAAAATTGAATGGTTCGTTGTCAAGGTTGTTTCAGATCAACACCTGCAAGTGACCACTAGGTGTCACTGTTGAGACGGGTGTCGGATTGTTTCGAAGCCTCGACACAATGGTACATTTGCTTCAACTGTTTCATTGTTTCACGCAGCTTCGATCTTCCCACCACTACCATTTTGTCAAGTATTTTCATAAGAGCAGTCTTAAACGCGTTAAATAACGTCTCAAATGAACTTGAAGAGTTATGAGAAAATGAGATGCGTGTCAGATCCGCGTCATATGTGGCAGCAGCTCTTAAAGTGACAGCAGCCTAATAAACCCGTTGATGCGATGTCATTAATGTTAATCAAAGAACAAAGGTAACAGAGATTGGTGTAGCAGAGAAAATAATAGCTTTAAAAAGGATTAATTTATATTTAATTCATGATTTATGCAGTAAAGACTGTAAAGTGTTTGATAACTTTATTCAATTTCTGTATATGTCCTTCCTGTTAGACAGGTAACTGTGACATTTATTATAATGGGTTTATGTGAAGATGGGTTTAAGTTCACTTACATTAACCCCCTGGGGTCGGCGGTATCGCCGGCGATACCAGCTCGCTTTTTTTTATCAGTGTAAAAGAGACTCAAAAATACTCTGTTGACTTTGAGTTTCCATAAGAGTTTCATACATCAATCGATCCTGTTAAGTGTGTATTATTTTTGTAATTAATAAATAATTATTATTTTTTCATATAAAGTGTTGTGCTTTTTGCCAAATAAAGAAAAATAAACACAAAGCGAGTTCTGCCTTCTCTCTGTCAGTGTAGTCCATTCTGAAACGCGTCCGAAAATGAACCATAACTCAGCGAATACTCAGTCAAACAGGCATACAGACACATAGGCATGAAGCTTGAATTCTCTTCTTTTAAATGAAGTAATTTTTATAAAAAACAAATATTCTCAGTTTATGTAATATGTATGTAAAGAGAGAGATGTCAGTCGCTCAGCTCATTAACCCTTCAAGGTCTAAGGGGTTTTAAGTCCGCCAGGCACTATGTTAATATTTTGGCTTCTGGAAGGGTCAATTTTCATAGCAGAGTGAAGAGAGTCATATTTCTGGATTCTATAGACCCTCAGCTATAAGGTGGATGCATTGACAATACACTTCTTGAGACACTTGTATGGGTTCTGATGTGATATATCACCAAGAAATACAAAAAACGGAAGTTCAAATTTTTGTTTTTTATTATATAAAAATAGTAAACCATAATGAATAAGGGATTTTACATCAAATATTGATTCCTCAAAGGGTTTAGAACACCTGTAAAAAATTGGGTGAAAAAATATAAAGAAACAAAATAAATATTTACATTTCTGTGACTGTAGTCACCATACGTTTTTTGGGGAAAAACAGAATATTAGGTTAGGTTAGGTATACTTTATTGTCCCAATGGGACATTTGTTTTGGGCTCACGAATACAGCCACTGCATTGTCAAACATATAAAACAAACACATAACATAATAACAGAGAAGAAAGATACACATTTACAATCAAGTAATTGGCCAGAAGCGGTGCTGTGTAGAAAAGGGCGAGCGGTCTGGGTCCTGGGTTCAGCAGAAGATGTAGGCTACTCGGCTGCTCTGGGGTTTCCTGATTTAGACTAAAACACACAGATTTTTTTATTAGTTTACATTCCCACATATCAAAAGTTGTACAGCCTTTAGTACAATGTGGTAAATAAAGATTAGCTATTCATCATCATGTGTGTATTTTTTACATCAAGTAAAGAGTCATAGAACTTCTAACTACAAAATTAGTATTACTATTATCATAGCAATGATGTAAAGTATGATATTAGTAGGCTATCATGTAAATGACACTACTTTAGTAAAAATGATGTAAATGAGAAAATATGAGTAAATACAATGTCTAAACCAAACCCCCTCTCCATTTCAGCTTTATGTAGACAAATAGTACAGGCCTTAGATAAGGCTTACTGCACCATTATTTCTGAAAAGCTACAATAAAATTTCCCTAAAAGCATTACAATAAAATAGACAAGCAAAGTAAACGAAATATAGCTTATTACTATGCAAAAAATGAAGATGTACTACATGCGGCCTAATCTGCAATCTCATTTTAGCAATAAGCTAATGTACTACCGTTTATGTTAGCAGACAAAGGCCCATGAATTTTTAAATCTACTTACTAATAGTAATAGCGCACATTATTTGATTACTGCACCGTTATTTCTGACAATAAAATAATTTTAATAAAAAAAAAATGACACAATACATATTAGACAATATATTATCAGCAATATTGCCTTCATACTTACTCCTCAAATGGATCGATTCCGTCCAGAATTTTATCCTCTTCATCTGAATCATATCGGTCTGGATCAGATCCGTTATCACTCTCATCGCTCTCAAAAAAAATCATTGCAGCAGCTTGCTCGGCACGAGTCGGCTGTGAATCTTCGTTTGGCCATGTTGATTTTCTGTAAAATCGAACCAGTACAAAAACGTCTATCTCCACAGTAATCCAAATGTATCGTGTCCAAAAACCGTATATAAAAAGATTGTGTCTGAGAAGAAGACGCGCGAGATTTATTACAAACCCCTCCCTTTTTTACGTTCCTAGGACACCTGATAATGTCCTTGTTTGTTTTATATGGGTCTGTGATTGGTTCACACACCAACAGCATTATATATCATTTGATAGGGTAAAGTACCAGTCCTCTGTTTTGCGGTAAAATGCTATAGATTTGCACTCAAATACGGAAGGCTTAATTTTTTTTTTAATTTTTTTTTTTTATTAAATGCTTGTAGAAGATCGGAAGGCTTATCATTCGCGGAAGTCAACACAGTTTACTCATTATTACGCAGACGAATGTCAGCTTTTTCATAGAAAAAAAAGTAAGTTAATACCTTATTCCATTCCGAAGCTATTAATAGATATGTCAGGCATGCGCACTTTGACGCTCTAGAGCGTCAGTCGACTTTGAAGGGTTAAGTTGTAATGTGACTCCGCCTACGGAGAGCGCGCGCTATTCAAAAGCAAATGTGAGGCGATCCTGCAAACCTGTGAAACGCCCACATCAGCTGGATAACACACACCGCGAGTTCACTTTCAAACTCATGTACTTTACGACACTGTGAGGAATAATACTATCTTGATGATAATCCTGGAAAATTTACCTCAGAAGTTCTGTAAGTTTCATTTCGAGGATCAAACGGATCCGGCTGAGGAATAGGTCAGTTCTATGCTTTGTTCTAATCGCAAGTGTCTGTAAATGCAAAAACACTGTTTAAATATGAATCGCGTTTCTGTGCGTGAATGAATGAATGCACAGATTTGCGCTGTTGTGGAGCTACTACAGCTGGCACAAATACTGTTTCAAAATGAATTGCGTTTCTGTGTGTGAATGAATGAACAGCTTTTAGCAAACTCTATTGCTATACTGAGATGAGTAAAAATCGACTACAAAAATCGGATAGATTATAAAGTTTTTACTGTAAAATACTGCCACATCAAATAAGCTTATAATGTTGCCAATTTCTGCTCATGTGTTAAATATATAGTATATATGTTATGTCAAAAATAATCAACTAAGATTTTATAGTGTTTGTTCCAATGTAGGCGATATTCAAACTAATGAATCCTTAACCCTGTTGCATGTTTTCATTTTTGAGATAATAATGTTTATGCATGGTTATTGAAAAAACTAAAAACGAAAGTTTCTGAAATAAGGCCATAAAACACATACTAAATATGTGTCAATAAGAATTTTGACTAATGGATGTCGTCGTCTAGAGTTTTTTCTTCAAAATGATGTGAAAATCATCCTGCCTAATCATTCACATAACACAATACATTGATTTAAATTTTGCAAGACACTTTCTGTTTGGAAAGGCGATATGCGCAAGTGGCGTAAACATCCAACACCATCATGAATATTTAGTGGTTCACACCTGAGGAGACAATGGGGCCCACATACTTAATGAGCCATTCATTCAGGTGTGTCACTGAGCCACAAGAAAGAATGCAAGAGCAATATATATATATATATATATATATATATATATATATATATATATATATTCACAGTTGGAAACACAGTTGTTTTTACAAATTGTGCTTGCAAATTGTACAATATCCAAGGTAAACATTTCTAGTAATTGCAGTTAATTGTTCTCATACTGTATTTTCAGAAAGTTTTGGAATATATTCTCTACCCAAATGTGTCACTAATAAAACACAATAAAAATTATTTAAAGAGAAGGCTTAAATTGAACTTATATATATTTGCTATTTTATTAAAAAGGTTATACAATTACAACAACAATTAAAATTGTAACAATATTTCCAGTGTAATCTTTCTTTGTAAAAATATTGTATACATTTTATAATATTTATTTCAAAAGTTAAGAATTCATTAGTTTGAATATAGCCTACATATATGAGCAGAAATTGGCAACATCATAAGCTTATTTGATGTGGCAGTATTTTACAGTAAAAACTTTATAATCTATCCCATTTTTGTAGTCGATTTTTACTCATCTCAGTATAGCAATAGAGTTTGGTAAAAGCTGTTCATTCATTCACACACACACACACAAAAACGCGATTAATTTTTAAACAGTATTTTTGCCAGCTGTAGTAGATCCACAACAGCGCGCATTTGTGCGTTCATTCATTCACACACAGAAACGCCATTCAAACAGTCTTTTTGCATGTACAGACACTTGCGATTAGAACAAAGCAGATATAGAGCTGACCTATTCCTCAGCCGGATCTGTTGCTCCCCGAAATGAAACTTCCAGCACTTCTGAGGTCAATTTTCCAGGATTTTTATTAAGATAAAAAATGTATTAAGTATTATTCCTCACAGCGTCGTAAAGTACATGACTCGCGGTTAACTCGCGGTAGACTTGTAGTCAAGACCGCCTAAACCGAGACCAAGACCAGAGGGTATCGAGACCAAGACAAGACCAAGACCAAGACCAAGACAGAATAAGTCAAGACCAAGACCAAGTCGAGACCAAGACCGAGACCGGAGGAAAAAAAAAAAACAGACAAGTGTTGAAGCTAAGCTATAATGAATTCAAGAACAGCAGCATACTAGGGTTCAGCCGCAGTTGGCAGAACAATACAGAGACAGACCATGTCATGTGTGTGACTGTGAGCTCACTGTAAATGTTTTTGCAGACTGGGTGAGATCAACTATGTGAGCAATTATTGCATGACTGCTGTTAATGCACTATTAGAGGATTGAGACTCCCTTAACTTTTGGGTACTGTTGAGAACTGACATGACTGGTACTGACTGGTTCATCTGACAAAACATCAAACACCTCCAACACCATCTTGCTCCTCCAACAACTGTCTAAAGAATGAGAAATATTTAACTAATTGAAATTATACTTAATGTGTAGATGAAATAGTAACAGCAAATTAAAGATGCACAATTATAAACTTGGATTATGCCTAATGTTTAGTCAACACAACATAGATATGCAGATGATATTTAAAAGACCATTTATTTAGTCTAACACCATCTTAAATACAATAGGCTACTGTAATCAAACAACACTCCCAATCAAGGCAGAACCCCCCCCCCACACACACACACACAAACACAGATATCAAAGACAAATTCATCTAAGCAAATGTCTGTCTATCTCTGCTGATTTCGGAGTCTCAGACTCCAAATGAATTCATTCTGCAACTTTTAAATACATAATTAAATTTTTAAAAACGAAATTATAGGCTTAAGTGCAGGATCCGAAAGTTGGTCGTTTTGTCGCTATGGTTACACACACAACACACACACACACCGTTTGGCGGTGCGCTCAAAGTCATCTGTCAGTTAGTTACCCAAAATCTCCTGAATGAAGCTAAAACCCATCATGTCACTGATATGTGTTTTTTAAATCAAGTGATCAAAGTGCTCGTTGCTGCTGCGATCAGTGGCGCGGATACAGTGTTTTCTTGTGTGGCTCGCGCACACACCGCACTGTCATCAATCGGGCGCGCGCTTCAATCCGTTCCGTTGCGGATAATAATGTTGCATTATCGAACGTTGTGTCGTCGTGGATATTGTAGTATTGTATTTCTAAATCCCCCGACCACTATGTCGGTCTGAGACAGCGAGACCTAGACAAGACCAAGAGGTCCAAGACCAAGACAAGACCAAGACCAAAGACCGTCAAGGCCGTGACAAGACCGAGATCACGTAAAAGTGGTCTCGAGACCAAGACCGGTTTCGAGACATACATCACTAACTCGCGGTGTGTGTTATCCAGCTGATGTTGGCATTTCACAGGTTTGAATAGCTGGATCCGTTGTTCCTCGATGTGAAACGAAATTATTCCTGAGGATTATTCCTCACAGCGAAACAAGACGACATAAAGTGCATGAGTAGTGGTGTGTGTTATCCAGCTGATGTGGGCGTTCACAGGTTTGCGTGTATTGCCTCAGACCATTTGCGTTTGAATAGCGCGCGCTCTCCGTGGGCGGGGTCGCATTAAAGTTGATGAGCTGAGATGAGAACGGCTGACATCTCTCTCTTTTCATACAGATTACATTAACTGAGAATATTTGTTTTTTATATAAATTACTTCATTTAAAAGAAGAGAATTCAAGCTTCATGCCTGTGTGTCTGTATGCCTGTTTGACTGAGAATTCGCTGAGTTATGGTTCATTTTCGGACGCGTTTCAGAATTGACTTCACTGACGGAGAGTAGGCAGAACTCGCATCATGTTTATTTTTCTTTATTTGGCAAAAAGCACAACACGTTGTTTTTATTGTGCATCAAATGGCAAACGTAATGTAAGCGGAATGAAACTGAGCTACTCGTTATTGTGTGGTTGACGGACCATTGTTTATCAGTTTGGACCAAAGCAGCGCGAGCCGATCTTGATCAAGCGACACTGTTTACTACACAGCGCTAATAAGAGATCCAGTAAAGAAATAATTTGAATTCTCCACGGAAGTAATAACATTGCTGCGAGATCTAGTGAGAAACATTCACATTTTTCCGTTATTAACGGATCAAACAGTGCGTGGAAACCAGGAAGAAACATTGTGCCATGAATGAACTATCAAGTGTCCACAGATCTGCAACATTTACCATATTTACTGTAGTAACACTAACTGCAACCATGGAAGTTTGGCAGGAATAGTAGGCTACAATGCTTTCAAGTAACATTACGTTGGTTTTATTTTGACATTATGAATAAAATTGCTGCCCTCAAATGTTAATCTGAACTAAAAATAGCCCTTTGTTTATAACTACTACAATATTAGGCTACATTTCTTTTTTCCAAGGAGCTGCTTTGTTTTCAATGCTCATAAGAAGAGTCTATTATAGCTCCATCATTGCTCAAAGTAAAAAAAATATAAAAATCATACTTTATGATGTTAGTTTTAATAATAATAAAAAAATCTCTGGCATTTCTTCACAAGTTCTTTTAAATGTCACTTTGTATTTAAGAAACACGTGCCCTTTAGTCATTATTTGGGTAGCACACACATTTTGAATGCCTTCGGCAGAATTCAAATGAGCCATTTTAATCTAGATTATTTCCAAGATTACAGTGAGATTAATCTAGATAAAAAAAATAATCTATGCCCACCACTAATATATATATATATATATATATATATATTAGGGCTGGGAATCGATTAAAAAAAAAACTAATTAATTGCACAATTTGCTGTAATTAATTGCAATTAATTGCATTTCCACCAAGCTTGTAATCATCAATATTAAAACTTACAATCACCTAATTAAATTAAACAACACAGGAAAAAAAAAGGAACAGAATATAGACCTATATTAAAATAATATTAAACATCAATAGCCTATATCAATATATATTTTCAATAATCAATCAACATAATCAATTTAACAGATTACACCGACCAATACACTACAATTATTATAATTTTTTTCTATCAAAATAAAATATAGTCCTACAAAGCTATTATTACCAGAGCATGTGATCAGAGCTTTTACCATTGTTGCCCAGCATGACTATACCAGCTCAGCAAACAGAAGTCTACAGAGAAATTTCACGTTATTTGAGTGGACTTTACTTTTCCAGTGCTCGGTACATGATTGGAGCGTTTGGGCCGTTAACGACATAGCCTCCGACACACACACACACACACACACACACACACACACACACATACACGGAACAGGGAGCGCGCCGCTGGCAGAGCGTGCCGACACACACACAAATACACACACGGAACCGGCGGCACACACACGGAGCGGAAAAGACCCGCTCATGAAAGCTGCGCGAGAATGAAACCTGATCGCCGAACACGGAGCAGCCGCAACAGGAAATCATTAAAACGAGGCAAAAAAAAAGTGCTGCGTCAATTGCGTTTTTTTTTTTTATTCCCCCAGCCCTAATATATATATATATATATATATATATATATATATATATGTGTATATATATATATATATATATATATACTGTATATATATTCCTTGCATTCTTTCCTGTGGCTCAGTGACACACCTGAATGAAAGGCTCATTATGGGTGTGAACTTCTCAAGTGTGAATCACTAAATATTCATGATGGTGTTGGATCGTTTACGCCCCATCCGCATATTGCCTTTCCAAACTAAAAGTGTTTCACAAAATTTAAATCAATGTATCGTTTTATGTGAATGATTAGGCAGGATGATTTTCACATCATTTTGAAGAAAAAAACTCTAGGCGACGACATCCATTAGTCAAAAGTCTTATTGACACATTATTATCTCAAAAATGAAAACATGTACATACATGTTGCTCACATATTATGATAGCCCTGTTTGTGCTATATAGAGTGAATTTACACCTTTGCCATTAATATGTTTATAAGCAACTGAAAAAAGCACAAATGTCAGGGCATGTCAGAACATCTCAAGGACCCCAAAAACACCTCAGACCCCAGAGGGTTAAAAGTTGATATTTTATTTAAAGCCTAACAAATGTTGAAATCAATAGCTTTTAGAGATGAATGTCTATAATTAACATTTAAAAAATCATTTATCATAGAGACATCAGTAGCTGTCAGGGACGGACTGGTGCTAAAAAACAGCCCTGGACTTTCTCCCAAATAAGCCCATCATCCGGCCATTCGCCTCTAGCCGTGTGAGACAGACACTAGCGAGGATGTCCTGACACTATGCCACAATACTGTAGCCTATCAGACAAAGTATTCACAGCAAGTAACATCTCAAACCAATGATGATAATTGGGGTTGTGTTTATTAATGAAGCCTCAGCCTTCAAATAAAGACAAAAAATGTACAATGCCATAAAATACAAATAATGAAATGTCACTACAGGCTACAGAAACCCCAAATTACACAAACTTGTAATTATAAAACATATAGGTATATACCAGGGGTCTCCAACCTTTTTGTGTGCGAGGGCTACCTCAAGGGATAAAATACTACAAGGGATTTTTGTTTGTTATACTCAAATATTTATTATACATAGCATGATGGTGCTTTTTTACTTTACACCATCATATGCGAAATAATAAAATATCTTGATATGCTGGCTCAGACTTACAAGTGTTTAAAAAAAAAAAAAAAAAAATTCCTGAAAAATTATGAAAATATTTACTGATTTTTTTGTTGATTTTCTATAAACCTATTGTATGCGTTATCAAAACAGTAGCCCAAACATTTAGTATAACTATAAATGCAAAAATAAATAAATAAACTGCCATAACTTCTTAGCAAAAACATTAGCCTACTGCATTACATTTAATACATAGGCCTACATGACTATATTGTCACAGGTCGGGGTGGGCCAAGCCAGACTGCACCCACCCCTGGGGACCGGGCACCGCCTCGAGGAGCGTGTCAAGGAACCAGACAAAAACAGAGGATAAAGGAATAACAATTTCTTTATTAAGTTAAAAGCAGGTAAATTTGAAAAGTCCTAATTAAAATCTCTTCTTTCGCCAGAAGCAATTCGATGGGCCCCCTGGACCGGAGCGGGATGGACATTCGTGGACACCCTGCGGCTCGTCGGAGAGGAATCAGAGGAGGACGCACACCACTCAGGTAAGCCACTGGGTAAGTACTCTTTACAAGGCTCTCAAGGAAGTCTTGGCTACACGGACCCCATTAGGACTGGAACCAGGTAGGTATTCGCAGTAAGGATGGAACGAATGCCGGAGGCTGCCCAGAGGTAAGTATCCAGAGGACGGGGGTCCTCGACTCAGACGGGTCACAGGGACGCAGGTGGCGAACGGGCCAGGCCAGGAGGGGACCCTGAACAGCAGAACAACACTTTAATCGAGACACATGCCGTAGTTACTCTTTCCTTCTGAACAGTAGCAACACTTTGCAACACGGGCGTGGAGGACCACCCGGCAAGAGGACACTTCACTTTGGCTGTGCCCTGCAACGATACAACAGGGTTCAATGGTTCAACAAGATGCGACACTCGACAATGATACCTTCTCTCCTTCTGTACAGGGCGGAGGCTTTCAGTGGGGACAGGTGGGGACCACCAGACGGAGAGGACGCTTCGAGGGAGACACTCCACTTGACTGTACACTGTAACCAGGTAACAGGATTCAACTTCCCAACAGCATATGGAACGTTTCAATTACAATACCTTCTCTCTTTCTGAACAGGGCAAGCCTTCAATAGGGCATGTGGAGACCACCAAGCGGGGAGGACACTTTGAGGGAGACACTCCCTTGACCGTACGCTGTAACCAGGTAACAGGGTTTAACTTTCCAACAGCATATGGAACGTTCAATTGAAATACCTTCTCTCGTTCTGAACAGGACAAGCCTTCAATGGGACATGTGGAGACCACCAGACGAAGAGGACACTTGAGCGGGACACTCCACTTCGGCTGTGCACTGTAACCAGGTAGCAGGATTTAACTGTTCAACAGCATATCAAATGTTCACTCAAATACCTTTTCCGAACAGGACAGCAACTTTCAATGGGACATGTGGAGACCACCAGACGAAGAGGACACTTGAGCGGGACACTCCACTTCGGCTGTGCACTGTAACCAGGTAGCAGGGTTTAACTGTTCAACAGCGTATCAAACGTTCATTCAAATACCTTTTCCGAACAGGACAGCGACTTTCAATGGGGCATGTGGAAACCACCAGACGGGAAGGATGCTCTAAGCAAGACACTCCACTTCAGCTGTACACTGTATCGATGCAACAGGATTTGACCATTCAGCAGTAATAAGACATTCAGCTGTAATACCTTCTCTCGTTCCAACCAGGCAGCGGCTTTTGATAGGGACGTGTGGAGACCACCAGACGGGAAGGATGCTTTAAGCAAGATGCTCCAGTTCAGCTGTACGCTGCAACAATGTAACAGGAATTAATAGATCGGCAGCATTAACAGAGCGGGGCTGTCTCAAATGGTAAGTTGGGCGCTTGTGACAAACTCTGTTCAGAAACAGCGGGTGAAAGACTATAGAAGAGAGTGCACAGCAGACTATTAATACTTCTCCACACGATAAACTTCACTCCATAACACAAACCGTGTGAATCGTCACTTCAGGCACTGCATTCCACTCGCACACCGTGCATTCGGGCCAGCACTCACCCACCGGTCTTTCTCCCACCAGATCGACTCTCGTCTCTCACACGGGCTCCACTTCTTTCAGAGACAGTCAAACGGATGTAGTAATCGTCACATTCAGTGCAGGAAGAACAAAGGTTGGGGACAGATCATTAATTCACTCGGTGTAATACTTCACTCGTGCCACACGCTTTCCAGACTCTCCACACCACTTCAGTGTCAGTGCATATAAACAACGGATCAAATACTCATCACTTTGCGTCACTGTCGACGATATCCCCTGGATTTTCACTGACAAACTTCACTCTCTCATTTCCATTTCCCGGCTTCAATCTTCACCCTGCTTCACAGCCCAGCCTCAATACAAACAGCCCACCGACAAAACACAGTATCTCACGGGAGGAAACCCAACCTCTCACGGGGGAGAAAGAACCACACCGACCGTCTGTTTCCTCTCTCTTTTTAAAGCCCCATCTTAATGCGCGTTCCTCTCACAACACTCTCTGTAATTCTCCTCACCTGCTGTCAATCAGGCAATTGGCCTCGCTGCCATGGCAACAGATTTCGCGGTGTGATGAGACGACCATCCACAAGAGGTCTCCAAATAATACTGCCTTCACGAGGATTTTACTCTCTCTCTTTATCTGGCTTTTGTCACACCGTAACAATATTAATATAACAGTATTTTTAATATGAATATATACAGGCACATTTCTGCCAAAAAAGTTCGTTTTACTACAGTTAATTGATAAGTTGTGTAGTGAAATGTCTTCTAACTGGTTTGTTCTTGGAACAATGTTTCGCCTGTTTTTTGCGTCAATATGTTGAGAATATTAGCGCTGTTTCATCTAGCTTTTTAAAAGCTTAAATCACAGTCATCTGTGTGTTTATAATAGAGATAGAGAATTCTGCGCTGAATTGAAATGCTTCTTAGTGGATCGCGCAGCTCTGTGTAATAATGTTCGTGTGATCGAGATCAGCTTTGGCCGCGATCGCTGTTTTTTGGGCCGAGCTGATAAGCGCGGCTCAGATCAAACAAGTTTTGTTCCGCTTTTTGAGCGTTTGCCATTTGATTTTTCTCATACGCAACGCAAATGACAGCGTAAGAGAGTTGGGTAATTTTGTAGAGGCAAAAGTGCAAATTGAAAAGTTTAGTTGAAAAGGTCGCAAAATTATTCCATTTAGTCGAAGTCTGGAGCCCCGATTTACAGTGGATCGCTATTGGCAAGTTGGGGCTATTTATAGAATGTGTTTAGCGGGCAACTCACAGGCACCACGTTGGAGACCACTGCTATAGGCTACTATAACTTAACTATTCAAATATAATGTAAGAATATTTAAAAGTGCAGTAGCACTTTTTTTTTTTTTTTTTTACACGTAGCATATAAGTGATCGTAAGTGCCCCTGCAGTTGGCTGTTCATATTGCTTTATTAGACTTTTTCTTGTGCCGACGGCCCTCGGTTGGACGGCCGTTCTGGACTTTTCCAGAACGCACAGATTGTCAGTCCGTCCCTGGTAGCTGTATTAGTTCTTTATAAAAGAAGCACTTCAGAAATAGTTGAAATTGCATTTATTAGGACTCATGTGATATTATAAAAAATAATCCAAACTATATTAGCCTATAATAGCCTAGCCTACATATTTTTAAATTGTATCATATATTGCTGCCACAATAACCATTTCAAATGTTTACATGCTTTCTTCTCTTTCCCATTTTTGTTCGCTGAGGTGGAGCTGCGATGAATTATTGTTCTTGTAAATACTTTCCAGCATTTCAGTAATAAAAGTGTACATCTTACGTACGGTGTTCGGCAGTGATCAAAAAGGATTTAAACAGTGAATTTTGAATCTCTTGTAAACTCAGAGATGTGGATTCAGATGGCAATTAAATCACCACACGACCTGTTTGTCAAAAAACAGTAGGTAATTTGGTCAGGGATTTTTTCACGGGTTGGGTGAGAAAAACACTGACATTATGGATTCAGACAACACTAAAATCACAGTTTTTACCCCTGTAAATGTTTCAAATACTGTACGAGTCCATGAGAAACAATTAGTGTCCGAATAGGACTTAACTGACAGTAGCCTATGCTTTCACTGGTCTTTGAAAGCGCTCCACGGGCCGTCTTTTAGAACAACCATTCGCTGTATCACTGCCATAGTTTGAGCAAACTCCACACCACAATCATTCCCTTTAAATAGACTATTAAGCCTTTAATGGTTTGCCAGCTGATGTACCTTTGGATAATATAATTAAAAATCTAACAACAATCAGTGTAATGGCAATTTTATTCTTTGCATGAAATCACTTGAATTAGCCTAATTGAACACTATCTGGGTGTATTAAAACTTCTGAATTGTATTCGTATACAGTAGACCTGCAACAGTGATAAGGTAAAGCTAAGAGTGGTCCAGACCAACTTTCCCAACGTATGACTTACAGACGGTTAGAAACTAAGAACGTTTCGGGAAACGCGTATTAGCGATAAGGTACAGCTTAAGGTGTAACTTAACTATCTCATTCAATGCTTTCAGAGTCTTTACTTTTTAAAATTATTTAGTTTTTTTTTTTTTAAATGAACGTTTTAATGAATATATTGAACAAAAATGAGTTAATTTATTTATCAAAACACATTATTTTAGCTAAAACATTTGTATCAATACTGTGTGTCTTTTGCTGGTTTTTACTGTGTGTGTCTGTGGGGTAAAAAGCACCCCTCACCACATCATACATAAGATTTTTAAACAAAACAAACCATTTTTATGAGTTATTTTCACACAAAATCTGTTTCTCCATCAATGTTCAATAAAAGTTTTTTTTTTTTCTGCAGTCATACACTATGGGAGTAGAGTAAAGCACATTTTTCTTAAGGTGTGCCTCTAGCCCCCTTGTACCCAACATTAATTAACCAACCACAGGATGGTATGCAAGCTGTTTCAACGAATAAAGGTCAGTGGAAACGCCATAAAACACGCTCTGCACAAAAAAAGAGACGTGAAGATTCTAAAGCGCCAAAACCAAGTCCACATTGCTACCACTGTGGATCCCGTAATCATTTAGCTAATGATAGAGACTGTCCTGTCCTGTCCTTTTATCAATGCAAAAAAACGTGGCCATTTTGCACAAGTATGCCAATCGAAATCGACAACAGTGCAATAACCATCTGTGCCAGAAATGACAATGCTTAATTTGAACGCTTCAGTGGATGATAAGGTTTACAGTGAAGATGACATATCAACACCACAAGGCTCTTTGCGCACAAAGTGAAACAGTTAGTGGAAACAGGTTCAAGCGTGTCAATTCTTCCACAATCCTTGTTGGAGAATCATTTCACATCTACTCAATTGCTTCTGCCCAAAGCTCAACTGGTCACTTTTTCCAAACAGTCCTTGCCTGTACTGGGTTGTATCGGCATTACAATAGTGACATTATATAGTGACTCGTAATGGCATTACAGCTGACGCAAATGTATACATTGTGTAGAAAGGAGTACCTCTCTTGGGACTGGATCTAATCAGACCACTGAACTATCACATAGCATCGGAAGATGTTGCTGATATGTATAGTACTTCAATGCATGCAATCCAAGCGACAACACCGGTGCTCAATTGGGCGGATAAACACTCAAAGGTATAGTGGAGGATTTTCTCGAATTTTAGAAAAGAACCGCCCTCTCCACTTTTTAAAAAAATGCACGAGCAACACTACCTGCTCCGAGAGGGAACGCCTATTAACTAGCAGTGATTTTAAATGGATTTCTCCAAATAGCATGCCAGACTTTACCGGTCGAGTAGAAACTTCGCAACTGAGGCATCAGTGGGAAGCCCAACCTGTGCTTTTAGCGCACGCCAGCGTGTGAAATGTTCTCCCCAAAACACTCTGGTTTTGTTTCTTTCTTCAGAGGCCTTTCTCTTCTTGTCATACAATTCGTAGACACTTTTTCTCTTGCGACCCTCAGACATTTTGAAAAACCCGGTGAGAACGGCAAACTTCAATGAATGGCTGAAACCGTAGCTCACCACACATATACACCTGAAAGTACGCATGCGCAGAAAGCGAAAACTACCTAGGGACAAGGTAAGTGGTTCAAAAGGTTCAAGTGGACCACAACATTAAACCTGTGCAGCAGAAAAGTTCAAATGTCAAATGAGATCCAACGGCTGCTCAGAGCTGGAATCATAGAGCCCATAGATGCAAGGTCCTGGGTTTCCCCATTTGTGGTGACGAAAAAGAAACAAGGAGGAATCTGTATGTGTGTGGATTTACGCGATCCAAATATAAGTATTATTGTGGATTCACACCCACTACCACATATGGAAGAACTGTTCGCGGAGTTGAAGGGTGCTACAGAGTGCTTATCATCAGTTGCCTCTAGCTGTGGAAAGCAGAAACCTGACTGTGTTTCTATCTCATGAAGGACTGTACTGGTTTATGCAGGCCTTTATGGTCTCGCTTCGGCACCCACTGTATTTAAAAAAATGCACGCAGATCTGCCAGGTTGCCAATGCTGCCTTGATGATATAATCTGTTATGGCACAACTTAAGAGGAACATGACAAAAGTCTGAAGTCTGTCTTACAGCGCCTTGAGAATGCAAACCTGAAATAAACCTCAACAAAAGTACATTCACCCAGCCGAGCGTGTCATGCGTGGGCCACACTATTTCAACTAGGGCTGGGTATTGACACAAATTTCACAATTCGATTCGATTTCGATTCACAAGCTTGCAATTCGATTCGATTCGATTTCGATTACGATTTGATTTGATTCAATAATTATTTTGGATATCAGCTACAAAACATTGCAAATTTTCTCAAGGAAAACAAATCTCTTAACTATTATTGTAAACTATGGGAGTCAGTTGTAGCCTATAGGCTTCATTAGCCTACTATAATATTGAAGGTAAAAAATAACTGATTTGTATACAAACACTTAAAATACACTTATTTATTTTTATAATAATAAAGTTATATGAAATTATATACAAATTTAAATGGTAGCTGTCATAAAAAACTTTCCAGATTTATTCAAACATGCATTAAATATTGAAAAACATTAAAAATTATAATGAATATGTAATATGGTGCATATATTTAGCAAAATGCTCCTCTCTAGAGTTCATTTTTCTAGCTGACTAACGAGTTTATGGTCACTGGATATGGTTTTTCTGAGGTAAATGTGACGTTACATGACATTGTTTACTGACGTCTTTCCACGGTTGAAACACTGATTGAGCGATTCCATGTGACATGATACGGACTTCGATAAGTTGTACTCTACCTTTTAACACACTTTCAGATGCTCGTTCATGTTTATCTCGCGCTGTAACTGGTGTTATTAAGGTGGAAGAGAAGGTCATGTGCTTCTCTAGAGCTGAGCCAGAGCGATCTCACGCCACAGCGACAAAACGCTATTTATGTTTTTGAATTTCATAAGAAAATGGAAGGTGATTTGAAATCTGAGACTTTGTTTCATATCAATAATAACAAAGCACAAAGATTATTGTGATTTATTGAATGTGATGCGCGCAACAATGTTCCATTCATTCATCACTGAAAACAGGATGACTAATCAATTCTTGGGATTTAAGAATCGATATCGTTTCGTAAAAATGAGAATAGATTAAAATCGTGAAATCGATATTTTTTACCCAGCCCATTTTCAACTATTTTACGAAACTATTTTAGCTACCTACCCTTCACAAAAACAGTTTTTGAAAATCAACAACACAACCTTCCCTGGGGCCGTATTCACAAAGAATTTTAAGGCTAAAAGTAGCTCCTAGGTGACCAAGGTGGTCACTGAGTTTACATTTTCGGACGCGTTTCAGAATGAAATGACTTCACTGACAGAGAGAAGGCAGAACTCGCATCATGTTTATTTACATTTTTGGGTGAACTAACCCTTTAAATCTGCTAAAATTACTTTAAAGGTGCAGTGTGTGATTTTTAGCGGCATCTAGTGGTGAGGTTGTGAATTACAACCAACAGAAGTTACGGTGGCCGACAGGAAAATATGTCGTCGCCTGAGACAGCAGAGAGTAGCCGGTTAAGATATTAGTTAGGGCTACTGTAGAAACATGTCGGCACATTTCAATGTAAGGGGAACCCACGGTAGATAGAAATGGCTCATTCTAAGGCAATAAAACACAACGGTTCATTAAGTAAGGTCTTTTATACACCACTGAATACATAGTTATGTATATGATATTGCATTTCTGTCAACAGATCCTCCTAAATATTACACAATGCACCTTTAAAAGATCAAATAATTGCTTTGAGTTTTGTTAACAATCAAAATGTTATACACAATAGCTGTGTCCCAAAGTGAAGGCTGCGTCCTTCGAAGGCCGTATTTGAAGGCCGGATGGCCGTATTTGAAGGCCGATTGCGTCACCGCGGCGCGACGAAGGACGTCCCAATTCAAAGGCTGCATCCTTGGAAGGTCGCATTTGAAGGCCGATTGCGTCACCGCGGCTCGATGAAGGCTGTCCCAATTCAATTCTCCATCCTTCGAAGGCCGTATTCGAAGGCCGGTTGCGTCATCGCGCCGCGACGAAGGCTTCCCTGATTCAAAAGCGACGCCAAATGCACCCTTCGTTTCCCCGTGAAAAGAAGGATACATAAATGGACACTTAGCGGCCTATTCTACCCCATAATTCATTGCGCGCCGTTGACGACAGCATTTATTTATTTATTTTTAAAGGCGGCCGAGACTAGAGATCGGTGGTGGACAGCAAATTCACATTTAAATGTAAGTATTATGTTTTCATTTACTCAAATAGCTAGCGAAACCAGAGTTAAAATTTCTTATAAACTTCTTCTTAACTCCTTCGTCATCATTGCGTGGCTTCATTTATCAGGTAGTTTTAGGCAAAACTTGTGGTAATAACGTTATTAGTTTAACAACCTATTTGTAATATTTGCACTTGTGTATTATAAGAAATAACACTCACCCAAATAAAGCCCAAAACAATAAGAAAAGCAGTATGTTACGGTTGTGTGTGGGTAGAAGGAGGCGAGGATGACAGAGCACTTCAATCCAAGAGTTTTATTCACAGAGAATCCAAAAACACAGGAACAACGGGTAGAACTCACACGGGAAATAAAAGTAGTAACAAAGTAGAACCGACAAACACAGAAGGAGAACACAGGGCTTAAATACACAGGAGAACTGAAAAGGGAACAAGACACAGCTGACAAGACTAACGAGGAACCAGGTGGTACAAATGAACTGATGACAGAAACCATGGAAACAAGGACTAGACCAAAATCAGAGAACAGGGGAAAACGGATCACAGAAACAGAACTCAGAAACACAGAACATGTAACATTACTCCCCCCCACCCCAAAGGCGCGTCCTCGCGCCTATAACATCCAAAGGGGTGGGAGGGTGGGCGCCCTGGAGGCTGACAGGGGAGACCAGGCAAGGGAGACACAGTAGGAAGCCTCCAGGGCGGAGCAGGCTGAGGGTGTGGCCACGGCGGAGCAGGCTGAGGGTGTGGCCACGGCGGAGCAGGCTGAGGGTGTGGACACGGCGGAGCAGGCTGAGGGTGTGGACACGGCGGAGCAGGCTGAGGGTGTGGCCACGGCGGAGCAGGCTGAGGGTGTGGCCACGGCGGAGCAGGCAGTGGGCGTGGCCACGGCGGGGAAATCCCTTCGGGCGGCCATGGCGGGGAAACCCCCTCTGGCGGCCATGGCGGGGAATATTTTTCGGATGGCCAGGACAGAGGTATATGGCCCCCCCCCAAAAAAATACTTGGGCAAAGTCCCGGGTGTCAAAGAGGGCTCGGCGCCGGGCAGCGATGAGGGCTCGGCGCCGGGCAGCGATGAGGGCTCGGCGCCGGGCAGCGATGAGGGCTCGGCGCCGGGCAGCGATGAGGGCTCGGCGCCGGGCAGCGATGAGGGCTCGGCGCCGGGCAGCGATGAGGGCTCGGCGCCGGGCAGCGATGAGGGCTCGGCGCCGGGCAGCGATGAGGGCTCGGCGCCGGGCAGCGATGAGGGCTCGGCGCCGGGCAGCGATGAGGGCTCGGCGCCGGGCAGCGATGAGGGCTCGGCGCCGGGCAGCGATGAGGGCTCGGCGCCGGGCAGCGATGAGGGCTCGGCGCCGAGCGGTGAAGTAGTCTCTGTGCTGGACGGGACCAGCGGTGAAGGATCTGTGCTGGACGGGACCAGCGGAGAAGGCTCTGTGCTGGACGGGACCAGCGGGGAAGAAGGCTCTGTGCTGGACGGGACCAGCGGTGAAGAAGTCTCTGAGCTGGACGGGACCAGCGGTGAAGAAGTCTCTGAGCTGGACGGGACCAGCGGTGAAGAAGGCCCTGTGCTGGACGGGACCAGCGGAGAAGGCCCTGTGCTGGACGGGACCAGCGGAGAAGAGGGCTCTGTGCTGCACGGGACCAGCGGGGAAGAAGGCTCTGTGCTGGACGGGACCAGCGGTGAAGGATCTGTGCTGGACGGGACCAGCGGAGAAGGCTCTGTGCTGGACGGGACCAGCGGGGAAGAAGGCTCTGTGCTGGACGGGACCAGCGGGGAAGAAGGCTCTGTGCTGGACGGGACCAGCGGTGAAGAAGTCTCTGAGCTGGACGGGACCAGCGGTGAAGAAGTCTCTGAGCTGGACGGGACCAGCGGTGAAGAAGGCCTTGTGCTGGACGGGACCAGCGGAGAAGAGGGCTCTGTGCTGGACGGGACCAGCGGAGAAGAATGCACTGTGCTGGACGGGACCAGCGGAGAAGAGGGCTCTGTGCTGGACGGGACCAGCGGAGAAGAGGGCTCTGTGCTGCACGGGACCAGCGGAGAAGGCTCTGTGCTGGACGGGACCAGCGGGGAAGAAGGCTCTGTGCTGGACGGGACCAGCGGAGAAGAATGCACTGTGCTGGACGGGACCAGCGGAGAAGAATGCACTGTGCTGGACGGGACCAGCGGAGATGAAGGCTCTGTCTCGATGTTCACAGACTCTGGCGGTCAGGCGACGGGCTCTGGCTCTGGCGGGCAGGCGACGGGCTCTGGCTCTGGCGGGCAGGCGACGGGCTCTGGCTCTGGCGGGCAGGCGACGGGCTCTGGCTCTGGCGGGCAGGCGACGGGCTCTGGCTCTGGCGGGCAGGCGACGGGCTCTGGCTCTGGCGGGCAGGCGACGGGCTCTGGCTCTGGCGGGCAGGCGACGGGCTCTGGCTCTGGCGGGCAGGCGACGGGCTCTGGCTCTGGCGGGCAGGCGACGGGCTCTGGCTCTGGCGGGCAGGCGACGGGCTCTGGCTCTGGCGGGCAGGCGACGGGCTCTGGCTCTGGCGGGCAGGCGACGGGCTCTGGCGGGCAGGCGACGGGCTCTGGCGGGCAGGCGACGGGCTCTGGCGGGCAGGCGACGGGCTCTGGCGGGCAGGCGACGGGCTCTGGCGGGCAGGCGACGGGCTCTGGCGGGCAGGCGACGGGCTCTGGCGGGCAGGCGACGGGCTCTGGCGGGCAGGCGACGGGCTCTGGCGGGCAGGCGACGGGCTCTGGCGGGCAGGCGACGGGCTCTGGCTCTGGCGGGCAGGCGACGGGCTCTGGCTCTGGCGGGCAGGCGACGGGCTCTGGCTCTGGCGGGCAGGCGACGGGCTCTGGCTCTGGCGGGCAGGCTCTGGCTCTGGCGGGCAGGCGACGGGCTCTGGCGGGCAGGCGACGGGCTCTGGCGGGCAGGCGACGGGCTCTGGCGGGCAGGCGACGGGCTCTGGCGGGCAGGCGACGGGCTCTGGCGGGCAGGCGACGGGCTCTGGCTCTGGCGGGCAGGCGACGGGCTCTGGCTCTGGCGGGCAGGCGACGGGCTCTGGCTCTGGCGGGCAGGCGACGGGCTCTGGCTCTGGCGGGCAGGCGACGGGCTCTGGCTCTGGCGGGCAGGCGACGGGCTCTGGCTCTGGCGGGCAGGCGACTAAAGAACATCCGTTATGCCACAGCACCCAATCCACAAATTCAACGAAGTTCCCCCGAGGCCCATCACCGGGCAGGCGTGCTTTGGTCTCAGCGTTGAGACCTGCCCGGTAGAACACACAGAGGCTGATGTCATCATAATGAACATAAGGTCTTAAGTACAAATACCTCTGTGTGTGGGCCTCGAGGGACTGATCTTCCTGGGAGAGCAGGATGATCTGTACCGCTGGATCCATGATCGACGGTCTTTTCTTTGGTCGGTTCTTCTGTTACGGTTGTGTGTGGGTAGAAGGAGGCGAGGATGACAGAGCACTTCAATCCAAGAGTTTTATTCACAGAGAATCCAAAAACACAGGAACAACGGGTAGAACTCACACAGGAAATAAAAGTAGTAACAAAGTAGAACCGACAAACACAGAAGGAGAACACAGGGCTTAAATACACAGGAGAACTGAAAAGGGAACAAGACACAGCTGACAAGACTAACGAGGAACCAGGTGGTACAAATGAACTGATGACAGAAACCATGGAAACAAGGACTAGACCAAAATCAACAGAGAACAGGGGAAAACGGATCACAGAAACAGAACTCAGAAACACAGAACATGTAACACAGTAGATAAGGCAATGGGGTTTCACTTTTATGTGTTTTTGTAGTGCTGTCATGCAAGGTATGTGGTTTTAACCAAATTTTAGTATACAGAAATATGATTTCTTAAGTATTTTGTATGCATGTCTTGATGTGTCATATTTTGCAGTGTTAACAATGCACTTAAGATTGCTCCTCTGTGTTAAGTACCCTTTTCTGCTTTTTTAGAACAATTCAGTAAAAAATGGGTCTATATATATATATATATATATATATATATATATAAAGAAAAGTAATACACACATCTTTGCTGAAATGTATTGTCCTGTTGTTGTTAACAAGCCATGGTTCATTTGCTCTGCCTTTAGGATTGCAAGTGTCCTGGGACAGGAGAGGGTGTGAGTGGGAAACCCACTGCTGAAACGTGGCCCTGGTTTGTCCTCATGGATGAGGTGTTGGGACAGATGCATTGCACCAACCCCCCTGTCCTCATCGCCTCAATCCCTGAGGACACACCAGGGCCGAGTTCAGTAGTGGGTGCCCACGGTGAGGAGGAGCCAGGGGCAGCAGCACCAGCACGAAGGCGGCGAGACAGGACGAGTTTTTGGACTTGATCAGAGAAGAAATGCAACTACAGAGGGAGGCAGAGGCGAGGAGTGCACAGGAGAGGAGGGAGAGGATTGACAGGCTGTTTTCTCTTCTTGAGAGAATGATTGAAAAATATATATATTTTCTACATATTCTTGTTTAACTTTTTTCACTTTTATTTAAGAAAAGTATGTACATTTTTTTTTTTGCAACTTTAATTGTGTAAATAAAAGAGAATGAATTGTTCTGGACATTGTTTATTTTTGTAATGACAGTAATACTTTCTGCATGAAACAAATTCTATACCTTTTTATTTTTTCAAATAAAATTGGTAAATGAAAATCATTTGTTCTTTAGGCTACATTAAAGTACTTTTTCCAACTATTTACAAAATACGTTAAACATATCAAAAATCAACATAAACATTTAATTTTACAATACATAAAATAAGAAAAAAATGATGTAGACTCTATTGAGCTGAGCTGCTGGACCGGGATGGGCTGCCCCTGGTAAGGCCTCCTGCTGGTGGGACATCATCTGGGATGGTCTCCAGAGTGTTAAAGTGCATATTTCCACTATCCACTAAGTTGTCTACCAACAGGTTTGCAGGGCTGATTCAATCGACGGCTTTCTGAAAAAAGTACTTTTAATAACTACTGCATTTATATTAGGCTACTACTGCATTACTGCGTAGGCTATGTTGCATTTTACTTATGTATATTTTCAATATACAGTAATATCTGGTTGTTACATTATATACTTTTGTGTAGTGTAATGTAATCATATTGTGATGTGAGGGAAAAAAGTACTTCAGGTTACTTCACATTTGTAAGTGAAATACACTTAGTGAATATTTAACGAAATATGCAGTTCCGAAAATTAAAGTAACAAAATGTAGGCTTATTGTCACAATATTAACAAATTGTTGCTAACTACAGCAGCGTCCCATATCAAAGGGCGCATCTGAAGCGTTCGGACCGGTCTAGCCTACGAAGGATTGTTCTTGTCGCCTGGCAACCGTGACAGCCGCAGATGACGAGCGCGAGAAATACTGGACTTTTTATATTAAATTGGGTTTTGTATTCAAACAGGGCTAAACCGAAAATACATGATCCGGCAGCGCCGGGGCACACCATGACCTCCAGTAAAATATAAAACATAAAAATGACAATAGCCAATTCTGGCTCCATAGCTGTTTACTCAGTTATCAAAATGAATGATCAGGATAGCAGCTGTTCTCTCGCACCGTTGCTTGGCGCCAGAAGTGGTGATCGGGAACACCTGGTTGCACAATTAGGAAATCCTAGGAAGGCTACATGGTGCGTCCTTCAGAGGACGCATAGGCTGCATCCTTGAAGTCTGCGTCCTTCGAAGGATGCAGCCTTCAACATTGGGACACAGCTAATGTGTCAATGCTGTTTGATAAGTCTAGATCAATGTGAATGGATTCATGACACTGTTAAATCTATATATGTCAGTATTTTATGAAGTAGAATTTACTAACCACGAATAATGACGGTGAAGATGTCTTGTTCCTCCACTGAACTTGAACTGTCTTGAGCAGAAGTTGCTTTGAAACTCCTTTCAGTTCTGTGTTTTCATAAAGGACTGTGGAGGAGGAAGTTTTCTTCAGAACTTAAACCTGTTATAACCTGCTGCTTTCCCAGAAAACTAATAGAACCAGTTTTTCAAAAGGACACGTGACATGAGAGTGAAACTTTGTAGAGAATCACTGTCTGCCGTCAAAATACCCACACAACATATCTGAAATTACAGGTAAAAAAGAGACAAACAACACTGAAAAGACAGACAGCACTGAAATACTGTATATAGTTCAGAGACAGACAGACAGGTAAATAGACAGACAGCACTGATATATATAGTTAGGAGACAGACAGACAGACAGGTAAATAGACAGACAGCACTAATATATATAGTTAGGAGAGGTAAATAGGGTAACTGTCACACACACACACATGGGCATCATGAGGTGTGTTGGACATCGGCTGCGTCTGGAGGAAACCGATCGGAGAGAGTTGTGCAGGCAGGGAAGAGCTGAAAACTGAGACGTGAAGTCGGACACTTTCTGCTTCCTGTAGTGTTTGCATACTTTACCACACCTGAAGTGAAACCCATACAAAAATGTAATATATGGCCATATATGTACTTATATTTTAAATAGTATGACATATATCTATACATATATTTGACTTATATGAGAACACAATATATGCCTGCAACATATATCTATACCTGTACATATATTTGACTTATCTGAGAACACAATATATGACTGCAACATATATCTATACATATATTTGACTTATATGAGAACACAATATATGACTGCAACATATATCTATACCTGTACATATATTTGACTTATCTGAGAACACAATATATGACTGCAACATATATCTATACATATATTTGACTTATATGAGAACACAATATATGCCTGCAACATATATCTATACCTGTACATATATTTGACTTATCTGAGAACACAATATATGACTGCAACATATATCTATACATATATTTGACTTATCTGAGAACACAATATATGACTGCAACATATATCTCTATATATTTGACTTATCTGAGAACACAATATATGCCTGCAACATATATCTATACATATATTTGACTTATCTGAGAACACAATATATGAGTGCAACATATATCTATACATATATTTGACTTATCTGAGAACACAATATATGACTGCAACATATATCTATACATATATTTGACTTATCTGAGAACACAATATATGCCTGCAACATATATCTACATATATTTGACTTATCTGAGAACACAATATATGAGTGCAACATATATCTATACATATATTTGACTTATCTGAGAACACAATATATGACTGCAACATATATCTATACATATATTTGACTTATCTGAGAACACAATATATGACTGCAACATATATCTCTATATATTTGACTTATCTGAGAACACAATATATGCCTGCAACATATATCTATACATATATTTGACTTATCTGAGAACACAATATATGCCTGCAACATATATCTACATATATTTGACTTATCTGAGAACACAATATATGCCTGCAACATATATCTACATATATTTGACTTATCTGAGAACACAATATATGCCTGCAACATATATCTACATATATTTGACTTATCTGAGAACACAATATATGCCTGCAACATATATCTATACATATATTTGACTTATCTGAGAACACAATATATGCCTGCAACATATATCTACATATATTTGACTTATCTGAGAACACAATATATGAGTGCAACATATATCTATACATATATTTGACTTATCTGAGAACACAATATATGACTGCAACATATATCTATACATATATTTGACTTATCTGAGAACACAATATATGCCTGCAACATATATGAACATTTATGTGTCCAAACATGTGAAGAAAATATTTGAGTTCATCCATATATGATACCATATATCTGCATATATTACAGTATAGTATTGGTTTCTCGCATATATGGACAACATTAATTATAAATATGTGACATACATATTTGTTTTCAACATATTTAATAAATGTATGTAAACATACACTGTAACCCTTTACTGTAAATTTACAACGAATTTCTTACAGAATTGTACTGTATTTCCATAATACAGTATTAAGCTGTATCTTTTACAGAACAGCTGTAAATATACAGCACATTTCTGTTTTCGTCCTGATAAATTCGTTATATAGGATCATACCGTCATACTGACTGAAAAGGCATTGCATTGTGGGATTGATTTCTTTCGCGCTCAATTCAGTTCAAATGTGACGCGTCATGCGAGCAGCAGAAGACAGTAACGTTAGGCAGCTACAACAGGCAAACTCGTTTTGTCAGCGGGATTCAACTGAACAAATAATCATTCCTGTTATCAAGATAAACAATGTCTGCGAATCTGTGAGCAATTTTAAAGCTTTTTTGAGGTTCGGTTCGGTTCGGTTCGTGTTTCAAACATTATAGTTGCCTGTGACGCAGCAGAAAATGGACGACGTTAACGGTAGCAGCTACCTGAAGACGGATGGAAGAATTTGTCATTGAATAATCTAACCTGCGCGTGACGATAAGTGGGATTTAGAGTTTGAGAAGATGGAGAATTGTTCAACTGAGTGATACGGTAAGCCATATATAAGTTTTTATTTTTTATTTTTTTGCGTTCGCATTTCTACATTGTTTTCACGTATTTGGTTTGATTTTGCGAACGTGGTTTACTGCGTGGCCGCGCAAGCAATTCACTGACTCTGTTCCACCTGTTTACCAAGTAACGTTAACTTCGACATTTCATATACAGTGCCCTCCACAATTATTGAACCCCCTGGTAAATATGATCAAAATTGGCTGTAAAAAATAAATCTGCATCGATTATCCTTGTGATCTTTCATTCAAAAAATGTGCAAAATTCTAACCTTTCATTGAAGTAAAAGAATTGAAAGTGGGGGGAAATCACATTATGAAATAAATGTTTTTCTCCAAAACATGTTGGCCACAATTATTGAAACCCCTAGAATTTTTTACGAGTAAAATATCTCTGAAGTATATTCCCATTAATATTTACCTTTTTTAGTACACCAGGGTGACTAGGAACATGAAACTGTCCAGCTATGACTTCGTGTTTCACAGAAGTTTAAATATGAGGAAACACAAAGGCCAAATCCCCTTAATCATCCATCACAATGAGTAAAACCACAGAATATAGTTCTGATGCGTAGCAAAAGATTGTTGAGCATCACAAACTAGAAAGTGGCTGTAAGACAATAGCTAAAGAATTGAAAATCCCCATTTTGACCATCAGGGCAATAATTAAGAAGTTATAACCAACTAAAGATGTTATGAATCTGCCAGGAAAAGGACGTGTGTCTATACTGTCTTAATGCACGGCGAGTATGAAAGTTTGACTGGCCAAAGACTCTCCAAGGATCACAGATGGAGAATTGCAGAGATTAGTTGAGTCTTAGGGTCAGAAAGCCTAAAAAAAAAATTTATCAAACAACCCCTACATCCCCACATGTTGTTTGGGAGGGTTTAAAAAAAAACCTCCTCGCTCATCCAAAAACAAATTCCAGCAAATGTAATTGTCAGACACGACTGGATCTTCAAACAACACAGGGTTCTGTGGTCAGATGAGACTAAAACAGAGCTTTTTGGCAGCAAACACACTAGATGGGTTTGGTGAACACAAGGATAAAAAGTACCCCATGTGTACAATTTAATATACCATTGGATCTTTAATGTTGTGGGCATATTTTTCTGCTGGAGGTCCTGGACTTCTTGTTCAGATACATGGCATTGTGGATTCTATCAAATATCAACAGATAAAAAATCTAAACCTGACGCCTTCTGCTAGAAATCTTATAATATGCCGTGGTTGGATCTTCCATCAGGACAACGATCCAAAACAAACATCAAAATCAAAACAAAAATTTGTTGTGGAGCACAAAATGAAGCTTCTGCCATGACCGTCTCAGTCCCCTGACCTGATGAGTGGGCTGAACTGAAGAGGAGAAGCACCAACATGGATCTGGGAATCTGAAGGATCTGGAGAGATTCTGTATGGAGGAATGGTCTCTGATCTCTTGTCAGTTATTCTCCAAACTCATCAGGCATTATAGAAGAAGACTCAGAGCTGTTATCTTGGCAAAAGGAGATTGCAAAAAGTATTTAATAAAAGGGTTTCAATAATTGTGGCCAACGTGTTTTGGAGAAAAACATTTATTTCATAATGTGATTTCCCCCCACTTTCAATTCTTTTACTTCAATGAAAGGTTAGAATTTTTCACATTTTTTGAATGAAAGATCACAAGGATAATCGATGCAGATTTATTTTTTACAGCCAATTTTGATCATATTTACCAGGGGGTTCAATAATTGTGGAGGGCACTGTAATAGGCAACCTTTACCATGCTATTTGCATGACGTGCATTTGATATATTTTTTTTTCGTTTTAGGCTTTGTAATCTGATGGCCATTGTTAATGTAAGTGCTTTTAAGTAGTGTTACAGTTATAGTCTATGTGGTAAAAAAAAAAAAAATTCTGTCAGTTCTGTGATCGTGCTTTTGAATCGTTGTCAGAATTTTGCTAGCACATGAAAATCCATGTTCCTAATGCTGTTTTCAAATGTAGTAGGCCTATTCCTGATTGCCATCCCATGGTCCTACAACTACTCCCTAATTCAAAGAAGTTAGACGGTGTTATCCTTCAAGCAGATAAGTAGAGATTATTCAGCAAATATCATTAATTTGTAATATGTTTTATGTTTTGGTTCTGTTGATCAAGGTTGTGCTGTCCTTTTTAAAAATTGTTTCAGGAATTTGCATCGCTGATGTCCAGCAATCTACATTTGCCAGAAAGTCCACGACTTATTTCCTGGTATGTAAACATTAAAGGGGTAGATGAAACCTAAAATGAAAAGCCATCATTTACTCACCCCACTGCAAAATATGTTTTTCTTAATTAGTGTTTTTATTTTGTTTCCAGTCCAGATATCTACAATTCTTACATGAAGAAGCATTTAATAGACACGTAAAAATTGTCTTGTTTTCTGAAAGAATAAGTCAAAATTAAGTGAGTTTATGCTTAAAACAAACAAAATTATATGCCAGTGCATTTTAGCATTCTAACCATTTTAAATTTTTAGTTGAAAAATTTAATTCATAGAACTATGAATAGACAACTAAATTGAACCACAGTGGAATCCACAGTAGTTATTTTAATTATTAATATTATTTATTTATTCTTTTTTTTTTTTTTTTTTATTCCATTACAGGTCAATCTCTAAGCAACCAGTGCTGGATATTAAGTTTGGAAGGTCAAGGTGTGTGTGAAGGATCACAGCCTCTTTATCACTGGCCTGGCAGCGCTGTTTGCCTCCTCCTATAACTTCAGCTTGCAGTACCAGGAAGAGGCAGCACCTTGAGTTTGTTCAGAGGTTAGTCATTGGCATATTTGCCATTCATATATATATATATATATATATATATATATATATATATATAATTAGACTGAATTGTGTCACTAACCTTGACTTGACAGTATTTATTATGTTGACTACTGGTATGAACAATATGGCCCTGGTTTCCATACAGGGCTTAGCTTAAGCCAGGTCTAGGCCTTAATAAAATTAGGGTATTTAAGCAGCTTTTATAATAATGTAAATAAAAAAAAAAAACATTACTGGTGTGCATCTTGAGATAAAACAGTGGCAGTCATATATTTTAAGATATGTCAGTGCAAGTTGTTTTCAGTTGAAGGATTAGTGAAAATTCTGTCATTAATTACTCACCCTCATGTCGTTCCAAACCTGTAAGACCTTCGTTCATCTTCAGAACACAAATTAAGATATTTTTGATGAAATCTGAGAGGTTTCTGAACCACCCATAGACAGCAACGTCTTTGCTACTTTTAAGGCCCAGAAAGCTTGTAAAAACATTGTTTAAATAATCCATGTAACTAGTGCAACCTTAAAGGAGAACTCCGGTCAATTTTAACATTTTTTTTGTAAATTTGGAGTGCTGTCAGTACAGAGAACAACGACAAAAATCGGTGTTGCCTACACCGTGTTATCCTCTTTTTAAAATTTGCACCCTGTTGACTTCAAGTTTTAAACCTGCTTTTAGCCTCTTAACATCCTTGATGTGTCATACAAGTGCCCAGCCATGTGAGTGATTCCTTCAGAGTGAACACGGGTGAATCTGACTGCAGTAGATGTGAAAGATATCTTGTTGAAACATCTACAAATGTCCGTATATAGGTGAAAATGCCCCTTGAAATCAATTTAAGGTGGCAAATATTACCCCTTAATAAAAAATGTTAATTTCTGTCACTGCTGTAAACTGACCACTGCATAGAATATGAAAAATATGAATATCTTTGTCAGTCAGCTGTCAACAGGCCTAAACAAGCCATGGCACCAAGCACAGAAACACAATCAGTAAAATGTTATCTAATTATTATCAAGAAAACTTTGAAAATATCGATCGAGACATATTTTGTCAATATTGCACACCCCTAATGCATGGTATTAATTTTGATTTCTTCGGGTCTTAAAAAGGTCTTAAAAAGCCTTAAATTTGACTTTAAAAAATGTGCAGAAACCCTGCATCATAATATTTAGGTTGAACCACTGTAGCTATATATTTACCAATGTTTTTACCACTTTTCTGGGCTTTGACAGTTGCAATGATATTGATATCAATGGAAGGACAAAACTATCAGATTTCATCAAAAATATCTTCATTTGTGTCCCGAAGATGAACAAAAGTCTTGAGGGTGAGTAATAATGACAGAATTTAAATTTTTGGGTGCAAACATGCATTTTAGTCTGGTAAATCATGTTGTCATATATGCAATAAACATTGCAAGGCTTGCAATTAAGTTAAATTATTTCTGTCACAAAGGTTTGGGCTGGATTCTGGCAGTGTGTGCTCTATATAAACGGAGAGTCTAAAGACCGCCTTTCCATTGATACTCTGATGGCACCGGATGAGGGCATGATATTGTTAATGAGCTGGGTGATGAGTAGACAAAAGTTGTAGAATAAAACTTTAAATCTGGCAACCCCACTTCCAAAAATTTTGTTAGTTGACAGTGCGCATGTAAACAGACACATTGAGTTGATGTATTTTACCAGGGCAGAAAAAATATCAGTTATTGATCACAACATCTAGGGCTGCAGCTATCGATTCTTTTTGTAATCGATTAATCTAGCACTTTATCGATCGATTAATCGAGTAGTCGGATAAAAAAATTAGTGTGTTTTTAAACAACCAAAACAAATAATGCATAATGAAAATGATGTGGCTGTAAAATAATCAAACATTTGGCTTTTATTTCTCAAAAAAAAAACAAAAAAAAAAACAGAGCTATTTATTCCAACTCCAACATTTGGCTCCAAAACTAAGCCTATTTATTGTACTTTTTACCCATTTAGTGTTTATAAGTGCCAGTGCCAACAATTATATAACAATACAGTTAAGTCAATTTTATACTGTAAAACATGTATAACATGTAAAACTATGAATACAAACTTAAATAGTAAAGGCCATTTGGCCTTAGTTTTGTCTTAATACAACATTACAAAAAAAGGATTGCACCTTCTGCAAATTACCCACCGGAGAACAAAAATAAATTAAATGAATATAAAATATCAAGCCAAACAGGTACACAATGTATACAATTTATAAAAAAATAAGTGTAGCTTTAAAAAGGGGAATGTTTTATTGCAAATATGTTAAAAAGAACAGCATTTTGTTTCTCACTTAGGCTAGTTGAAGTATATTAGCACGGTTTGTAGTATTATATTTTTTTGTTAATTGAAAATGTTCTATGCTCAATTACTTTGGTAGCCGATTATGTCTTCCCCAAAAGTACGAGTGGATTGGAGAAGCAGGCTGGGGAGTTTCATTTTTTTTTTGTTGTTGTCTGTAACTATTTGGCAGACGTGACAAACAAGGTCTCGCAAAGACTACAATGCAATATTTGTTCCTCCATCACGTCCCGCTGTATACAGTGAATGCATGCTGAAATTATTGTTGCGTGGCTACATAAAAGTTTGAGCATATGTGATGCATTGCCGCAATTGGTCTGACTGGCGCGTGAGAGAGACGAGGGTGCGTGTGTGTGTGTGTGTGAAGGGGTTCTTTTTTAGGCTATACTCTCTTGCAGTTGAACATGAATACATTTACTACTTTAAAACATCAAAGCTAAACATCATATCTAGTCAAACCTCATCACGACATCACTACATCACTACAAATACAGTATGGGATTAAAATCAGCGAACATCAATGTATAGGCTTCAGCACGGGCGGAAATATTGGCGCTGGGTTAAAAAAAAATGCGGGGGACAGAATCGTTACCTTGTTTCAGCGACGCTGGAAGGAAGATATCCCAAACTTTATGGACATCTTTACTCTCCGCCATCGCGCCAACTAAATTCAAAATGTATCACGCGCTATTGTGCTTCCTGAACACTGAACAACGGTCCGTGTGAAATCAGATCCCTGCGCGTATAGTGCGCGTCATAGGAATTTAACGAGGCTTCGAGGCAGAGTTTTTGCCTCGAGGAATTTTTGTAATCGAGTAAATCGAGTAACTCGATGAATCGTTGCAGCCCTAACAACATCCAACATTGCATTTTTTTTTTTTTTACAACATCCAACATTGCATTTTTTTTTATTTTTTTTTTTGTTCAGTTTTAGTCAGCTTTTGTGCTGTCTCTCTTTGTCAAAATATATACACTCAGTTAATAATATTTAATTGTTGTTTTTTTCTGCCTTTTAGACGCTTTCTTGACATCAATCCTGAACGTGGATCAAAAACAAAGAAAGGACAAGTAACTTCAAAGAAAACTGGCCAAGTTGTGCAAAACAAGAACACCACTGTAAGCCTACAGGTGTCCTCACTTCTGCGAAACCTTGCAGACTTTGAATGGGATTTCGTTTGCACTTTTATGGACTTCAAAAAAGAAACAGCATTTCACTGTCGTTATAAAGCTTGGAAGAGCCAGGACATTTTTTAATAGAACTCTGATTGTATTCATCTGAAAGAAGAATGTCATATACACCTAGGATGACTTGAGGGTGAGTAAATCATGTGCTAATTTAAATTTTTGGGTGAACTATTCCTTTAATTAAGTGCTAACTGTTACCTGTTTGTTGTTAAGTGTTAAAATTGCATTTTATGTTTAAAAAGTAATTCAGCCAACATGTTCACAGAAGGCAATTTAACTAAATAAATGTTTTAAAACCCAGAAAATGTTGTTTTCTTTTTCCTAGTGTGACTACTCTTATGAAACCTTAAAGTATAATATTTTAATTATGTAATAATAAAAGCAGTATTCCCTGTAAAAATACAATTTATTGCTGTCGACAAGTTTAATAATGTAAAATGTGGTATATACTGTATTTGGTAATTACAGTGGAGTACTGTAAATGCTGTTTACTGTAGTAGTGTTGTAAAAATACAGTATGTGGATAGCAACCCAGCTGCCAGTATTTAACTGTAAATTTACAGTGAAAAGTTTTACAGTGTACATGCATGTGATACTGATGCATTTTTAAAGCTGTGGCATATGGTTATGGTACTTTGTGGATGTATTTGTCAAAAATGACAAAGAAAACACTGCATTATTGTATTAAAATACTATATTTGGTATTCACACAATAGACAAAATCTCCAACTATAGGCATTTAATTTCAAGGCATTCAGATATGCGTCATATATGCGTGTATACATATATGCGTCATATATGCGTGTATACATATATGCGTCATATATGCGTGTATACATATATGCGTCTTACATATATTTCACATTTATGTGCATATACGGGAAAATATATGGCACTTACATGAAAACGGCCATTTTTGATATATTTTGAAATATATGTTTCATATATGTATATGTGTTTTACATATATGAATTTTGCATATATTCTCATATATGCAGCAGACATACATGGGCACTAACATTATATATGTAATTTACATATATTGACATATATTACATTTCTGTATGGGAATGAATGCAATGTTTGTCAAATACACAGATGTTTCAGATACGTTTCCATTTAATACTTTATGTACTGCTTAATACAGCGCCTGTTTGTACAAGAATAAAGTTCAACATTACATTTACATTTACATTTAGTCATTTAGCAGACGCTTTTATCCAAAGCGACTTACAAATCAGGACTAAATTAAGCGAGTCATCATGAAGAGGCAAAAGACAACAACGCAAGAAGTGTTCAGAATACGAAGTTCAGGCATTATTCAGAGTAGCATAAGCATGATAAGTGGGATTTTAAGGGAAAGGTTTTTTTTATTTTTTTTTTTTTATTTTTTTTTATGAGTTTAGGTGCTCATGGAAGAGATGGGTTTTCAGCTGTTTTTTGAATGTTGTCAGGGATTCAGCATTCCGGATGAGGGTGGGGAGAGTGTTCCACCAGCATGGAACTGTGAATGAGAATGATCTGGAAAGTGATTTTGTGGCTTTCTGTGATGGAACCACGAGACATTAGCCTATACTATTTAAATACCAATATAGTGGGGTCTACCTTTCTTTATCAGTTTTGTTTTGATAAACATGACGCAATATAACATCACAACTACATCAAAAGAAAGAGAAGAGCATGGACCTAAAATGGCGCAGTTACACAGATCAGCACGTGTGAGCATACAGCACATCTGTTAAAGCTAATACTCAATTAGGCTAATATATTTGTACACAGAACATGACAAATCCAAATGAACACACACCTTGCACTATTTTATTCATACAATTTTAATCCCTCATTTATTTGATCAGACCTCTCACTTACCATTCTTTGCTTTTGCTCTTCTTAAAAAAACATTTAAATGATCTTAGGTGGACTTTCTTGAAAATTTGAGAATTATAATTTGAAGTTCTGTGTTGTTTCAGATTCATCTTAGAGAGATAACAGAGGCCATAACGCGCTATCTGGATAAGTGTCTGCTTCCGATCGCCACAGTCGGGGAACCAGGTTTTGTGCTCCTGATCAATACTATAGACAAACGGTACAACATTCCCTCTGTGTCCTATATTTCCCACACTGCTTTCCCTAAATGTACGAGCATACTTACGATGGTGTCATGTTGGAACTGAGAGATGCCAAACATTTTGCATACATGGGGATTGAGTGAGGAAAAACATACAAATAAACATTCAACTGGCCACAAATAGAAAAGGAAATAAAAGAAAGTGTACAGACGTCGATAGAGCGGTTATTGAGACACTTTAACCCTCTTGGTGTTCAGCACTGTATTTATTTTCTGCATAAATGAGAAATATAAGTTGTAAACGTATTTTGTGGCTTTCTCTGCATTTTAATAGCACCTGTTGGCAAACGGAGAGTAAATAAGCGACGCTCATACAATCTCCAACAGAATCACAATCATTCACAAATACATTTTTATAATCCCACATCACAAAGTATGTTTAACAAACTAAGAAACAGCTTAAGTTCAAAACATATCATCAAATATCAGCAATATTATCATTCAATGGCTCATTGAGCCGCGAGACAACCTCCTCTCTATCCAGAAGATGCTGTTAAAGGGGACACACACATCAGTCATGCTGTAGGAATGTGCAAACGGCTGGAGGGACGTTTCTCCCATAGTTGGAGAAAACAACAGAGAGAACCTGTCAGAACATGATCTGATCACAGAGGGTTCAACTCGATGAGGCACTAAACAGCAAATGATGGGAAGGATACTGGAACAGCAGAGGGATCTGTCACCAGTTCTCTCAGAGAACACGACATCTGCGGGACATTGAGGTCCTCGAGTCAGTAAACAAGGCATTGAAGCCTCTTTAGGAGATTACAGATGAGCCTCTGAATCCTCTGACCAAGCAATCGTTGAAGCAGAATCTAACAGACACTGTTCTTGTGGGGAAAGGCCAATGTTCCCCACTTTAGTGTAAAAGTATCTGTGTGTGTCTGGCACTAGCACTCCCTTTGAAAGACTTCACAACACCTCAGGCAATGCAGTTACATGTCGACACACATCTCTGAGACCAAGCAATGTGGACATGCTGATTCTCTTGAACAAGTGTAGTAGGAATGCTGAAATGTGACTAAGCAAGCCATGCTAAGAAAACCATAAGAGAGCATAGAAGTAACTCCACTCTGTTTCAAGCCTATTTGTTTACCTGAATGTTCTTGATGTTTTTAGGTTGATATAACTATACCAAGTGGATCAAAGTGTTGGTAATAATAAATACCATAATAAAAAGCCAGGAAAAGGACTTGCGTTGACTGACACCGAAGCACGAGAACAGATGCCTCCTCTCAGATGCATGTGATCCCGACTTCAGTTCTCTTACACAGCTTATTACTGCACTTGAATGGACTTATTAAAGACTTATTAGCTAATGTTAATCCAAAACAACAACGACAAAATATCACTCACTGCTTTTGACTGGATTACTTCTGTATCTTTAATATGCATCAGTTCATTAGCAGATCAAAGAAAGCATCTAGGAACGCTACTTGCTGGAAGGATCCAGTGAAATAATCCCAGAAGCTGCTCTTTGGTTGGGTTTCAGACATATACTATGGAAAGGAATCCAAGGCACTTCTTTTGGGCCAAAAAGTTAAAAGCCTTTATTCACACCATGGCTATCACAAGAGAAACCTCTGTATACTTTGTAGTGATTAACAAGATGATGGGTCCCCCTGTAATGCTTCTTTTGGTTTCTCCTAAAGCCTGGAACACACCAAGCTGACAGTCGCCGTCTGCCAGTTTTTGTGCGTCGGCCGACTAAGTTTTCTCAGTGTTCCTGTCACGGTTCATGAATTCACTGACTCTTTCTTGCGCTGTGTTTGTGTTGTGTGTGCGTGTGTGTGTGGGCGTGGTCGCTGATCAGCCGCTGATTGTCATCAGCGCCAGCTGATTCTGATCAGCGATCTCTATTTAAGCTCATTGTCTTTCGTCTTGTGTTTGTCAGACCGTTGTGGGATTTTCCCCTGTGTAGTGAGTCTTCGTTGGTGTTCCTGATTTCCCGGTGTGGTGTTCCTGTCGAGTTCGTTCTGCCTGTCGTCTTCCAAGGATTCTGTCTCGTCTCTTCACTCTGCGGACTCGTTTGGTGTTCCCGTCTACTTGCCGTTTCAAGGATATCATCTCACCTGTTCACACCACGGGATCCGGGTTGACCATCTGCCATCCTGCGCTACCAGGGACCATTGGACTGTGTGCTTTATATCTGTCTACGTGTTCATTCAATAAACCTTTATTCTTGCACTTGCATCTTCTGTCCTCATTTTACGTGACAGAACGGTCTGACCATCATGGATGCAGCAGGAGACTCTGACCTGGCTGAATTCCTGTCCAGAAGCGTTACGAGGATGGACCAGCAGGAGGAAAACTTGAACCTGACTGGACGCGCGGTTCAAGCCTTGGTAGCGCAGGTGTCCGAGCTCACCCAGCGGATTCAAGATCTAACGCCTCCCACTGCGCCACCCACACCGCCAACGCCACCCCCGCTGCCGCAGACTAACCATCCACCGGAACCAAGATTACCTGCGCCTGAGAGGTACAATGGTGAACCACAACTGTGTAGAGCATTTCTAACCAAATGTTCCATGTTTTTTGCTCTGCAACCGCAGACTTTTGCTTCAGAGGAATCCAAGGTGGCTCTGGTTCTCACTCTACTGTCTGGACGTGCGTCACAGTGGGGAACGGCGGTGTGGGAAAATCGAGATCCATGCTGTTCCTCGTTCCAGTCACTCGCGGCTGAGATAAAGAGGGTCTTTGATCGAGCGGTGGCCGGAAGAGAAGCTGCACGTCAACTAGCTGATCTTCGCCAGGGAGACCGATCGGTTACCGATTACTCGATCGAGTTCCATACCCTCGCCGCGGAGTGTAACTGGAACGAGGAGGCGCAGTGGGATAGATTCCTGCATGGGCTGGCTGACCGTATCCAGGGAGAAATTTACGCCTTGGATCTTCCTAAGGATCTTAACGGACTTATCGAGTTGGCCCTGCGGGTGGATGCTCGACTACAGCGAGTGAAAGAACATTCCCGCAGAACCTTGGTTCCAGAGACCTTCCCAGCACCTCGAGCCAGTGGCAGCGATACGGTCAGCCCCACCTTCGATCACGAGCCCATGCAGGTGGGTAGAGCTCGGCTCTCCCGGGAGGAGAGAGAACGACGGAGATCCCGGGGCTTGTGCCTATACTGCGGTGGAACTGGCCATTTCATCAACACCTGCCCCGTAAAAGATCGAGCTCGGCAGTAAGCAGGAGGCTACTGTCGGGCGGGATCTCCACCAGCAAGACCTCCTCCACCCTCCTCCCGGTGAGACTGCAATGGGCAACCCGGTATTACAACGGTCATGCACTTCTGGATTCTGGGGCCGAGGGAAATTTCATGGACTTGTCGTTGGCACGTAAGCTGCAGATTCCCATCATACCACTCACTAACTCAATTTCTGTCAATGCACTCAACGGACAAGAACTACCTGTCATTTCATTCACCACTGATTCACTGACACTTATAACCTCAGGCAACCACACAGAAGAGCTTTCATTTCTACTCCTGGACTCTCCTCATGCTCCGGTGGTCCTCGGTCATCCCTGGCTTACCCAGCACAATCCCAGGGTTGACTGGGGTCACAATTCAGTGTCTGCGTGGAGCACTAAGTGTTATGCGTCTTGTTTAATGTCTGCTTGTTCTTCGGTGTCTAGTTCTGTTTTGCAGGAGGAGTCGGTGAATTTGTCTAACGTGCCCGCGGAGTACCTCGACCTGAAGGAAGTGTTCAGTAAGTCTCGGGCTGCTTCTCTTCCTCCGCATCGTCCCTATGAATGTGCGATAGATCTTATGCCAGGTACGTCTCCGCCTAAAGGCAAGTTATACTCTCTTTCTATTCCGGAGAGGGAGGCCATGGAGAAATACATTTCTGATTCTCTAGCTTCTGAATTTATTCGTCCTTCCTCTTCTCCAGCGGGGGCTGGGTTCTTCTTTGTTGGTAAGAAGGATGGATCTCTGCGACCGTGTATTGATTACCGAGGGTTGAACAACATCACGGTAAAGAATACTTATCCTTTGCCGTTGATGTCTTCAGCCTTCGAGCGGTTGCAGGGAGCCTCTGTCTTCACAAAGTTGGACTTACGCAATGCATATCATTTGGTTCGCATCAGGAAGGGGGATGAATGGAAAACCGCTTTCAATACCCCCAGGGGCCATTTTGAATATTTGGTCATGCCCTTCGGGCTGTCCAACTCCCCAGCGGTTTTCCAGGCACTCGTCAATGACGTGCTGAGAGATATGGTTGACCAGTTCATATATGTTTACCTGGATGACATATTGATTTTTTCATCTTCTCTCCAGGAACACGTTCAGCACGTCAGACCAGTGCTTCAGAGGTTGCTAGAGAATGGGCTTTTTGTCAAGGCGGAGAAATGCGCTTTTCATGCACAGTCTGTTCCTTTCTTAGGCTACATCATCTCTTCTGAGGGAATACGCATGGACCCTGACAAGGTTAAGGCTGTGATGGATTGGCCAAGTCCAGATTCCCGTAAGGCCCTACAGAGGTTTCTGGGGTTTGCCAATTTCTATCGGCGTTTTATTCGCAATTTCAGCCAACTAGCCGCACCTCTGACTGCCTTGACCTCCCCCAGAATGACGTTCAGGTGGTCCGATACAGCCGAGGCTGTATTCGCTAACCTCAAGAGCCGCTTCAGTTCTGCTCCCATTCTGATTGCCCCTGATCCTTCACGTCAGTTCATGGTGGAGGTCGACGCGTCAGAGGTGGGGGTAGGTGCAGTTCTATCCCAACGTTCTTCCTCAGATGACAAGATGCACCCTTGCGCGTTTTTGTCCCATCGTTTATCTCCTGCCGAACGTAACTATGACATTGGTAACAGAGAGTTGCTGGCAGTCAAGTTAGCACTGGAGGAGTGGCGTCATTGGTTAGAGGGGTCGGGGGTACCTTTTATCATCTGAACCGATCATAAGAACCTGGAATATATTAGATCTGCCAAAAGACTCAACTCCAGGCAGGCTCGATGGGCACTTTTTTTCGGACGTTTTGACTTTGTTCTCTCGTACCGCCCGGGTTCCAAAAACATCAAACCCGACTCTTTATCTCGTATTTTTGATCCATCCGAACGCCCGGTGACTCCCGAGTGCATTTTACCTGAGAAAGTAGTTATCTCCACACTCACATGGGAGGTCGAATCGAAGGTCAAGACGGCCTTAGAAGGGGTAATGCCTCCGCCCGGTTGCCCACCGAGTCGTTTGTTTGTGCCAGAGGGGGTTCGGTCTGACGTTATTCGATGGGGTCACTGTTCCAGCGTAGCATGTCATCCAGGTGTAAATCGCACCAGCTTTTTGGTCAAGCAACGATTCTGGTGGCCATTAATGGCTCGCGACATTCGGAGTTTTGTTTTGGCTTGCTCGGTTTGTGCCACTGGTAAGACTTCCAATCGACCCCCAGAGGGATTACTCCAACCGCTGTCTGTCCCTTCGAGACCCTGGTCCCATATAGCGCTAGATTTTATAACCGCCCTCCCGCCCTCCCAGGGTAAGACGGTCGTTTTGACCGTAGTGGACCGGTTCTCGAAGGCGGCTCATTTCATTCCCTTGCCCAAATTACCTTCAGCCAAGGAGACAGCGGTGGCTGTCATAGATCACGTCTTTCGGTTACATGGCCTCCCGACTGATGTGGTTTCTGACAGAGGATCCCAATTTGTGTCCAAATTTTGGCAGGAGTTTTGTAGATTACTGGGCGCGACTGTCAGTCTGTCTTCGGGTTACCATCCAAAGCAATGGGCAAACCGAGAGGGCCAACCAAGATCTTGAGAGAATGTTGCGATGTTTGGTGTCCAAGAATCCTTCCTCCTGGAGTCAGCAACTTTCATTGGTGGAGTACGCCCATAACTCGTTACCAGTGTCATCCACGGGCCTTTCTCCGTTTCAGTGTAGCTTAGGGTACCAGCCACCAGTTTTTTCTAGCCTGGAATCCGAAGTCGCGGTCCCCTCCGCTCACGCCTTCGTCCAGAGGTGCTGTCGCACATGGACCAGAGCCCGTGAGACTCTGCTCCAGGTGAGGGCACGCACCAAGGCTAAAGCCGATCGCCACCGGTCTAGGCCTCCCGTATACGTCGTGGGTCAAAAAGTGTGGCTTTCTACTAGAAATATTCCGCTCCGCTCCGTGTCTAATAAACTTGCTCCTAAATTCATTGGCCCATTCACTGTCACCAAGATCATTAGTCCGGTGACAGTCCGCCTCAAACTTCCTCCAGCGTACAGGAGAATTCATCCCGCCTTTCATGTCTCCAAATTAAAGCCTGTTTTTCGTTCTTACCTTAATCCGCCAGTCCCGGTTCCCCCACCGCCGCGACTCGTAGATGGGGAACCTACGTATTCGGTAAATCGTATTCTGGACTCGAGAAGGAGGGGACGCGGATTTCAGTATCTGGTGGACTGGGAAGGTTACGGTCCGGAGGAGAGAAGTTGGGTTCCTGCTAGAGACATTCTGGATCACTCCCTTATTGATGATTACAATCAACAGGTAGGTCCTCCTGGGAGCGCCAGGGGGCGCTCCTAGGGGGAGGGGTAATGTCACGGTTCATGAATTCACTGACTCTTTCTCGCGCTGTGTTTGTGTTGTGTGTGCGTGTGTGTGTGGGCGTGGTCGCTGATCAGCCGCTGATTGTCATCAGCGCCAGCTGATTCTGATCAGCGATCTCTATTTAAGCTCATTGTCTTTCGTCTTGTGTTTGTCAGACCGTTGTGGGATTTTCCCCTGTGTAGTGAGTCTTCATTGGTGTTCCTGATTTCCCGGTGTGGTGTTCCTGTCGAGTTCGTTCTGCCTGTCGTCTTCCAAGGATTCTGTCTCGTCTCTTCACTCTGCGGACTCGTTTGGTGTTCCCGTCTACTTGCCGTTTCAAGGATATCATCTCACCTGTTCACACCACGGGATCCGGGTTGCCCATCTGCCATCCTGCGCTACCAGGGACCATTGGACTGTGTGCTTTATATCTGTCTACGTGTTCATTCAACCTTTATTCTTGCACTTGCATCTTCTGTCCTCATTTTACGTGACAGTTCCTCACGGTTCTGCACCGTCGGCTGAAACTGGTCCTCGTCGGATGATGTTGAATCAGCGTCAGGCCGTCGGTGAGAGGGAGAACTCTGATTGGCTGTTCAGCTTAGGCCTAGTCCACATGGACACGGGTATTTTTATAACCGGAGTTTTTCCTCGTGTGTTTTAAAAAAAAATCCCGTCCACACATGCTCGGTTTAAAAGAAAACGCGTTGTCAAGAGCATTCCACACCAGCAGGCGGCGATTGTAAAGCCACGTTGGCCAATCAGAAGCCTGAATCAGAGGCAAAAACCCCGGTTTTACTGTCTACACGACAACACTGCAGTGTTTCTGAAAATCCTCACCCTGGCAGGGGTTTTCAAAAATGTTCGGTTTCAGTGACCTGATACTGCGTTTCCGTGTGGACGAACGGCCGAACCGCGTAAAAAAAGTCACGGTTATAAAAATACCCGTGTCCGTGTGGACAAGGCCTTAGTGAACGAGTCAGTGCACGAGAACAATAGCAAAACAGCGAGCAAAGAAGGCAAGAAGCTATTCTAATGTTACGTCATCTTACCTGAGTGTTCCTTGGCGAATATTTCAATATTAACACGAGCGGAGGGGAATAAAGAAAGTGTTTAGCAGGATTGATATTCAAACGGTAAGCACACACTGCTTTGTTTATGGTTTGTGTATCTGCAGCGTCGGTTTCCCTTTCTGAATGACGAATATAGATGAATATATCTGCAGAAATAAACAGTTCTCTGATTTACACGCAGGAGCAGAACGCGCGTTCTAGCTGACAGTCGGCTGTAGTTCTCTCGCTGTGTTCAAGTGCAGTTCTTTACCCCGACGCGAGGCGACAACACAGACGGCTTTCATCAGCGCTAGTTCATCGCCGTCGGCTTGGTGTGTTCCAGGCTTAACTCTACTGACTAATTACATCTACAGCTGTGATTTATAAAGCTTGAAATGTCTACTTTTAAACCAACCCATTCAAAGACAAATACTCTCTGTGAGGGACCAAGCAGTCAAAGCCAAAGAACGCAGGATTTCCAAACAAGAAATACTTTATTATATGCAAAACACTTAAAGTTACACATTACATGAATTGAAAATTGACTGAATCATAATAACACATAATCATGCGTTCACATTATCAATCCGTAATGTCACAGTATCGTTTAGTTATGTCTTTGATAATCGAGTCGATGTTCATGTGTGTTTAGAGGAAGATTTCTGCTGTCAAACGTCGGCAGCTGATGACACTTTAATTGTGAAATATTCACTATACACATTTCTACAGAGCCGCTAAAGAGACATGAGGGAAGGAAAGAAATATGAGATGGGAGGAAAAATTATATGTCAATGCTTTTATGATCTCTCGCAAAAGTTCCCCAGAGAACATGTGTGGCTGTTCCCAAAGAACACAAAGGCAAAAGCATTGAAATATATATTTTTCTATACATATTTTTTCCATCACCATGTTCCTTGCGGTATGTAATATATCTAACGGGCTCTGTGCATTTTAGTATCATTATATAATTATAATATTTATTTGATTAATTTGCCTTTGCATTTTTCATTTTCATTATTGTATGAAAATACATATAATAATAAAATAACCAAAGAACTTTTGTGTTCAACAGAAGAAAGAAACTCATACAGGAAATGGTGAGTAAATGATGACAAATATTACATTTTTGGGTGAACTGTCCCTTTAAGGCATCCCTCACTATCAGTGTTAATTTTGACACTTTCTTTAGTCTTAAGGTCCTTGCACACCGAGTCTGAAATTCGTGTCCAAAATTTGCGCACGATAAAAAATAAACACGACCTCACGTTTTGTCGATCACGTTTACACACTGCCTCCGAATCTTTCGTCCGTCATAAAAAAAAGATCGGATCAGGTTTGATTTTCTGCGTTTTCCGCATCCGTAGCAGGCAGTTTGAGTGGTGTTCTGACAATTCAGAGCCATCGAATGACGAATGCGAAAAAACACATGAACATTTCAGACTCAGTTTGCAAGGACCTTTAGTCTTCATCTTCAGGCGAAAATGCTTATTAGTCTTTATTTTGGTCATTTTTGTCAACTTTAAGTCATTACTTTTAGTCAAACTGCAGTTACCAACATTCATTTTGGAAGCTATTGTATATGTAGTCTTTAGACAAAAATAGTCATTATCATTTTTCTCTTTAGATCAATTCAATAAAGCTTATGGGAAATTTGAATGAAGGTAACAGGCTGTATTGGCTTTGCACTCTTCGCAGTAGCACTTGAGTAAATCTACATATCCATGTTCCTTAGTTCAGTGCTTCTCAAACCTTTCAGATTTAACATCCTTCTGCGAACCCCCTCTCTTCCACTTCGACTGCAGTCACACAGTAAGGGACAATATTTGATTTTTCCACTGCATTTTTACCTTCATAAATCCCTTTATAAAATAAATAATGATTTTAATAAATAAAAAATGTGATACTTTCAAATATTAAATTAAACCACCAGTAGGTGGCGACAAGTCACTATAAAAACAAGAACTTACACAGGAATGTTTTTGTATCAAAGAGAGTTGTAATGTAATAAATATTCTATTAATAAAGTAAAGCATGAAGTAATGGTTTCTGTTCATTGATTACATATGTTTGTATTTAGGGGTTTACTGTAAAATAAGGTAACCCAAAAAGACACATATGGTAGCCCATATATATACCCGTTGTGGCTCATAAGAGCCCTAGATATGACCTATCTGGGTCCCATCATCAACCCATGTGGGCAGACTCCTGTAGGCCCTAAATGGGAGCTACCTAGGTTACCCATATGGGCCCGATGTCAAATCTCTATGCACAGTCTATATTTGTTCTTCATGCTAGTGAGTGCTATATTGTCTAGGCAACCCTGGTCTCGCAGAATACCGTGAGAAATGAACACGGCCCCTGAACTCTAAATCTGTGGCAGTTTCACAGAATCGCCGATAATCCCCTGATGTGCCCACAGAAGTGATGCCTATGTAAGTCAATGACAGGCAGCACCCGTGGTCCACACACAGATTCCCTGATCCAACACCTGCGCTTCCCCAGTTGACGTTGTTTTATAATTTGGAAACGTATGGCCTTATTCTGGGTTTACTTTAAAAAGTTCTTCACTTTAAATATTTATAAGTGATTTTAACTTATATTATATATAAGCATTGTTCTGCTGTCGTTTGATCGCTAGGATAACTTCTGTTCCGTGACGGCACGACGTAATATTCAGTGGTCGCCACAGATTCCTTCACTGGACGATAATCAACCCAGTCTCACGGCAGTTCGTGATATGGTCACGCAATTTAATCTACTGATTCGTGACACGGACACGATTTATATAGTTATTTTCGTGATATCAGCACGTTTTTTTAAACTAATGTACACTGAAAACCCTAATAAGTTGATTGAACTCAATTGATTTGAGTAAACTCGTTCCCTCAATTTAATTGAGTAATGGGGTCTCCCAAAACGTGCATATTTAAGTTTACTTAACTTGGTGCTTATGTAGACTTGACTTAAATTGTTTAGTTCACCAAACTTGACGATTATTTAATGTACTTAAACAATAAAGTTCACTTAACTTAGTGTTAATTTCAAGTGTACTTGTATATTTAAGTAAACTCAACGTGAAAATTTAACTGAAATTAGAATTTAATTCTAAATGTTAAGGTTATTATATTTGACTGTAAGCTTTGTGCACACTGCACTTAAATAAAACAATGAACAACATATTGATCCTTTGAGTCTTTATTGACCAAAATGTCAAATGGAAATGAGTCACACCCTGTACATAACTCTAAAGGTGGCAACAATGGCCAACATTAAGTAGTGAACTACATCAATTGTACAACTCTGATCACTTAAACATTACACTTAAGTCTCACATTTAGACTCAAGTCTCACCCTAACATGTAAACGTAATGTATACATTCTTTTTACATTTTACTGGTTTAAGCTTTATGCAATCACAATAAAGCATACTGACCATAGTCAGTGTCTGACCAAATTTGCACAATATTACAGTACAAACTATATGGTAATTGAAATATTATTGTCACAAACACACTGTAGAGGTAGCAACAATGGTAACAATATACTAAATTAACGACTGCACATTAATTATAGAAGCATTTAGCAATTTAAACCATTTTTTCCTTCATAAATGGATAATGGAGTAAATCGAGGGGAAAAAACAAAACATTGTCAGTGATATTAAAGTCTCACAGTGACGTTTTTTAAACAAATATTTTCTGGGTCACAAACTGAAGAGGTAGCAACAATGGTAACAATATACCATATTATCTCTTGCAAATCATCTGTAGAACATTCTCACAGTGGTGTTAAAGTCTCACAGTGACGCTTCTTTAAACAAAAAGCTGGTTTGCCAGAGACTGCAGTTTAGGCTTGAGAGAATTCTGTCCCATTGACATTAGCACACGCTGGATGAAATCAAACGTGTTGGCAAGTGATTTTGGGTAATTCAGGTCTAGTGTGTGGATCAGACCGAAGAGGAGACACATAGCCTGTGGGAGGTCCTGCATTTTTCCCCATCACCACTTCAAGTATTATTCCAATCGTAGAAGTTAAATGCAAGGAATTGTGGGGCTGGAGTTCAGTGTCCTCAAATAAGATGCCCCCTGGCACATCAAGGATGGAGTTGCGATGATCAGACACCTCGTGAAAAAACAGGCATACATAGAGTATTGCGATCAGGAATCAAATGTTTATCAATGCATGTTTATCAGAACGTGCACTAGATTTATTAAAAACACAAATCACTAACCCTAATCCCAAATTATATGGACAAGTATGCATTTGACTTTATAAAAATGTACATGTTTCCAGCAAAGACAATAGTTTTTTTTAAGTATGCAGTATAAATGATGTTTATTAATTTGAACACTTGGCCACATTTGTATTTTAAGGAATAGTTCACCCAAACATTAAAATGCACTCACTCTCAGGCCATTCAATATATAGAGGATTTTTTTTTTTTTTTCATCTGAAAAGATTTGGAGAACTGTAGCATCACATCACTTGCTCACAAACTGATCCTCTGTAGCGAACGGGTGTTGTAAGTAATCCAAAGAAGTAGTCCAAAGCCATGCAAAAACATGAAACATTGATCATTCACTTAGCAAAAGATATAACGTTTAGGTGTCACCACCATCCTGCCTTTTACAATGTAACCTGATAGAGGGAAAACCTCATTGAGCTCTGACATCCGAATCACACAGAGGGAAGTGGCAGGGCTGCTACAAAGCTCATATGACCGAATATGCTCAGTGTACCAAGCTGACATTGGTTTACAGACACACAGAATCTCAGAGTTCACTGCTACAATCTGTGATATCAGCTTGAATTCTGGGAGACCAGACAATGACCCAGCAGAGATAACCATATCGGCACGGCACTCGATTCCATCAGCTGTCACAGAGGAAGCAATCAGAACGGTCTTTAGCTGTGGTGCCATTTGAGGAAACACCTGCTGAATGTGATCAGGAAATGACGTTTAACTTTTAACTTTGTTCATTTCAATTGGGGGTCTGAAAAATGAGCTAGAGCCCAGATAGTATGCCATCATTCTCTGATGTTGGACAGCTAGTGTGAGGGACACATTTTTAAAGTTTTGAGATTCACAAATCACTTTTCTTTTAAATGTGTGTTTGCCCTCAAAACGCATTGTCCAAACATCAGACAGTGGGCCAGAGGCTTTAATCATCTGGGGGTAATGCTCAACGAAATGATCTAGCTTTGGTTTCAATCTAAAACCAGGGAATGTTGATTGCAGCAGTTCTCTGTGCTCCTTTATTTTGCTTCTCAAGAAATCAATGGACTCTTCTGTATGTTTTGATGCCACAGCCAATTCTACTATATCTTTTAGCAGCATCAACATTTCCCATGAACTATCTCCTTCTGGGACATCATCCCCAATTAAAAGAGGAAGAAGTATAAGCAAGGTCCCATTTTCATGGCCATTGCCACCAATTGTTCCTTTGGTAGCAAAAGCCTTTGGAATTGGCTGAGGTCTGTTTGTTTTATCTGAGAAAGTGTGTTTTTGCATGAATTTTTGCCAGATGAACTTTTAAACTACTTATGGAGTTGACCGTACAAAGACAGTCATTGTGTAGGCATGGAAAAGGTACAGTTTTTGTATGACCACCATGTTTTAAAGGATAATGTTTGAGAAGTTCCCCTCTTTTTGCAGAGTTAAAAATGCAACACTTACATTTCCACATGTTCTTGTCTCATATCACCTGTAACAGAAAAACAGTTGAAAATATTAAGTCAAACTAAGAAAATTACATTATAATTAAAATGGTAATCTTACAGTGTTACTCAAAATACACCTAAACCAGCAAATAAAGGTCTCTGATAAAGAAAAGAAAAGGCAATCATCCTGGAAGGCCTAGATCAGATGATGAGACTAAATCACTTTGTTGGTAATTATTGGTGACAAGCATGACGTTAATTTACCATCTATGAAACATCACTAATTCGTCATAGACTCGTAGCTATAATAACAATGTTCTTATAACCTATGCTAGATACTTTACGAAATACTAAGTTTTACAAGTCAAAATATCAAATAAGGCGATTTCTCAATCAATCAGAAATGTATCATGAAAATATTGATAATTACTGGTGAAACAGACAAAGTTTGCCCGGGAACAATAACCCACATGGGGTAGCTGCCATGTTCTTTCTTGCACAGAAAAAAAGATCATCAAATATGTATCTCACAGGTAAAATAAGAAATAAGCTGTTGACATTTCAAACCATCACAAAATCATGAAGAAAATATCACTAATTAATGTCGAGGTTGTCAGAGTTTGACCAGAAAAAACCTTTACTAACGTTAACTGGTCTCAAGTAGCTGCCATGTCCTTTTGCCGAGTAATACACGATTACACAATGATTAAATTTATATTTTACTAATTACTATTACTAATAAAATAAAGAATCGTTTGATATCGCAGTTATCACATCATCACAAATCCATCAATAAAATAACCTTAATTAGTGGCTAACGTTATGTTGGAAAAGTTTGACCAGGAAATATTGTAATTAACGTTATGGCTGCGTTCTCTTTTATTATAGAGCCGTGCAAGGATTTAAATAAACATATTTCAGTTTTAAAAAGTCACACAAGGTCCGTGTACGGTTTGATAGTTTGTTTTTTCGTTTGAACCACAAAACAAAATAACGAGAAACCACCTCTTTTTCGTTTGTCGTTTCAATCCAAAAACAAAGAAACGGACCAAAAAGAGCCGTTCTCCCGTTATTGGTTTCTGAATCCACAAACGAAAAACCACTAAACCAAATCCACATAACGTTTGAAGATCTACATTAAAAGAAAGACAGGTTGCCCAAGTGACCCGGAAGTAATAGTAAATATAGCCTATTATATTTCTATAATAGTGAATCAGCCTAAAGGGGTTGTGTTCGCTATAACCACCGCCTCGCTCTACATTATCCCGCTTATTATATGGCTACCCACCTAATACATCAATAATCTGACACAAAATAGTGATTTAAAAAGGAGTTTATTGATTTAAAAACGATTGTATTGCTACTATTATTGTATTGATTCTATAGCCTACTCACCAAAATGAGCTCTTTCTCCTCATGTTTGATTGTCTGATTTACACGTGTGCTATTATACTGCGTGAACAGTTTTAGGAGTTGTTGACTGTCACACTCACAAACTTAAAAACACGTCTCACATACAGGCCTACAGTCCAGTGGGGTGTGTGGTTCTAGTGTGTGTGTAATAGACAACAAGCAGTATGTCATGCAAGTGAACATAAACATTTTAATAAAATAAATTTATTAATTTCTTATTTGCATAAAATAACATAACAGATTACAACAAAAGGAGCTTTCAATTTAACTGTTCTGCAAGTGAACATAATAGAAAAAAAATGAACAATTTATTATTTGCATAAAATAACATGAATATAACTCAGCTTAACAGCCCCCCCAACAACCACCCTCCTAAAATAAAGACGAACTACACCAACAGTCCCCTAACTTCTTATGGTGTCCTTCAGAACAGTCACAACCTCCCCATCCCTGTGAGTTCCTGAAAACGGTCATCCCTGTACTTTGGGCAGTCAGCGAGTTGGTTGTCCACCGCTCCCCGCAGACCCTAACCCAGCGAGGCTGCGGCAGCACGGGGCCACCACTGGGTTCTCCATCACATCTGCAGGACTCACAATACTTTTAACAACTATTTCAACGCTTGTCTCAAGCTATTTTCATCTGTGTCATTTCACATGTTAGTGTTACAGTGTGTTAATAGTTAATAATAAAAATGGTAGTCATAGTAATGTTATCCGTCTAAACATTCCCTTGTATCCCCCTATATATCTCTGGTGTCATAAGCCTCTTGTTCTATATTGTATGACAGTAACATATATATTTTATATCTGCTGGTTACATCTTCACACTTATATTGATTATACAGTTATTAAAATCCAATATGCCATTGTTTTATGGCTGCAGGATTACATTAAACATAAAATGTTTTGGCACATTTCCCTGTAATTAAGCAGTGCATATGTGTTTTCTCCTGAAACCCTGGGTTCTGTAGTAGAATCTAAAATAAATCTTTGAACAAAGTTTGGCCGCGGAGTGTCCGTTTATAGTGTTGAACCGTTTAATGTGGCAGGCGACTTTGAAGAGGGTAATGCAATGACTTGATTTTACTGCAGAATTTGACTTGTTTGTAGATAATTTACAGCTGACTAACCTCTGCATATAAGGCACTGAAGAGTTGACCTCCCTGTTGCCGCCTGGTCAGCAGTCAGAGCCACTGTGCTGACCCGGTTTGCCCGAGCGCATTGCCCCAGGTCCCACAGCGCCTCCTTAATAGCGGCAGCACCAGCTCCTCGACCCATCCCACAGTTTGCTCATCAATGCCACTGTGGGGAACAAAGAAGTTAGTTTACACAATTCAAGCAAGTCACGTTGATTATTTGCTGTTGTGTTTCAAATCTATATTTGTGGTTTTCATGACATAACCCGGGGGTCGGCAACCCGCGGCTCTAGAGCGTGACGTGACCGCGGCATTACATGACGTGATCAACTGCTAAACTCAAATGTGCTCTCGCGCGTTGGCTGGCGCAGAGCCATAGAGGGAAAGAGTTGCGACACTCTTTGATGTCGCCGCTATGGTTGTCACGTGGTTCATGTAAGCCCCAGTAGTTCCAGAACATACGCTGGCTGTCATGTTCTTCTATGGGACAGACAGCAGCGACTGCATTATTGAACGGTAAATATAAACTAAAACACACACCAAAGTACTTTTTCAGCTGTTATTGCATTATTGCATTTTGTTAATGTCAGTTTTGCATTTGGAGATAAGTTTTAGGCTATATTTTTGGAGGGAAAAGCTTAGTGTTCATGTTCGCATGGGTAGTAGCACTAGCTTTAGCGGCTCTAACTTAACTTTTCCATATCATTCATCTGATGATGGACGTCTCATGATATTTATTTTAGCACAACTGGGCTGTATTAGGCTATTGATTCCCGTGATTTTGCTTATAAATTTTGATTCAGCCATTAGCCTACCTTTGTGATCACGCAAAGAGGTCTGCCGTGGCGGTCCGTTCAGAGTTCGCTTAAATATTTTTTATTAAACAATGACAGACAACAAAAATGTGTGCTTGTGTGAGTGTGTGTGAACAAGAAAAACAAAAACCAGGGGCAGGTGATCCATGAAACAGACAGGACTGGTGATCCCATAAGGTCCAGCATTGTTCTCACAAGCCGCTTCACTCAAGACAATAAAACATAATGAAAAGTTAGTAACTTATATCCCAAAAAATGTTATCAAATAAAAGTTGCTATAAAGGTGGTAGCGATTCATTACCGAGCTCTTACTGTCACAGCTGGCGAAGTCGCACTAGCTAGCTAGCTAGCAGGCAGTGCTTGAAAATTGGTTGAAACAACCAACATAAAATATAAATAATTACGCTGTGCATATACAAATGAAGACCAGTATAAGCATCACAAAGGGCCTCTGATACAATGTAGACAGTTGACAATTCAAAAGAGGTCGATATTTCAGCAACTTACCTCTGGAACAACTCGACGCGCAGCAATGTAAGTGAATGGTGTCCAACGACCAAATGACAGTGTTTGGAACTATTCCGATCTTCAAATCCCGGAAGTAGGCGGTTAAAAGCACCGCCATTTTTTACAACGGAGGTCTATGGGAGTGTCGCAACTCTTTCTCTCTATGGCTCTGGGCTGGCGCTGAGCCAGAGACAGGCGCGCTCAGAGCTGTCATCACAACTGTTCAGTGTTTTCAACCACATAATGTTTATTTTAGGTTTCAGAAATATAAGTACTAAAAAAAAACAATACATTTAGAGTTTGTAAAATACACACTGGTGTCAAAGGAAGAGGCAATAATAATCCTAATAATTAGACATGTTTTATTCATATCAGATACACATTGTGTAAGTAACTTCTCCCAGTTCACCAGCCACTTACTATTATGCATTTCAGGAGAAGTGGATGAATTCACGTGTTGTAAATCCAACAGATCCGATTCTCTGACCTGTGTCTGCGGCACAAACTAAGATGGCGCGTCATTGCTTGTCACGTGTCACACCGCAGCAGCAACAGAGCTGAATGAATGATGATCTGCTTTTAATGTCATTTTTCCTTTTTTATTCAAAATATTCACAAATTTGTTAGATATGGCATGAAATATATGATATTCCGATTGTCAAATATATGCAAGTTGAGCATACAGCTCAACTAACGCGATCGTTATAAAGGTGTTTAAACAACAAAACACTTCCACTTGCATATATTTGACAATCGGAATATCATATACTGTATTTCATGCCATAGCTAACAAATTTGTGAATATTTTGAATAAAAAAGGAAAAATGACATAAAAGCAGATCATCATTCATTCAGCTCTGTTGCTGCTGCGGTGTGTCACGTGACAAGCAATGACGCGTCACCATGGAAACCATAAAGTGACACATTCTAAATAACGGTGGCCTTGAAAAACTCACGCTGGGGGGTCAGCCAGAATATTTTAAACTTACGTGTGAAAGGGTTAATATAATTAAAAAGCTAATATAGACACTTAAAGCATGTGTTGCCTTCATTATAAGGCTTATATAAGACTTTTAATTTTTTTGCGGCTCCAGACAGATTTTTTTTGTTGTTGTTTTTTTTGGTCCAATATGGCTCTTTCAACATTTTGGGTTGCCGACCCCTGACCTAACCCAGCTTTACATAAGGACTCCACCATAGATATTTAAACAACCCAACACATTTTGGTTTCACACTCATCCCTTTTCCGCAGAAATGGTTATAAAACCAGCTCCTTAACCATTGTAAACGTTAAAGGATTTGTTCACCTCAAAAAGAAAATTTCCCAATACTTTACCAATCCCCCCTTAGGTGATTCTTATGCTAATTTGAGGGGGACTTTAGATTTTTTTTTTTATTATTAAATTGATCTTGCCTAAATGTATGCTCACTCATTGCATTTTTACAATGGGGTAATTTTGTTTTTTAGGATTTACACAACACAAGGAAGCTTGATTTCAATCTTTGAATTAAATTGAAAAAGTAGCACAAATAAATACAATAGAATAAAGATACCAATAAAGAGAAATAAAGAGAAAAGTTTTTGTTTAGGTCTAACACTATAGTATTCAGAAATACTACAGAGACTGAATAAAGTAATCAAATGTAAAATAACACTGGGTAATATTTTAGTCCTGACTAAATTAAATACATAGGCTATTAATCCTGGGGCCTGTACCATGAAGCTGGTTTAGGTGGCTAGCCAGCTATGTTTCAGTTTAGTTTCCGCCAACCCTGGGTTTTAGGTACTATGAAAGTAGCTTGGCTTTAATCGGTGTTCGTTGCCATGGTATCTTACACTGCACGGCTAACCTGCTCCGGGGCAGGTTATGTTCTGGATTCAAGATCTCAGACTGAAGTTTGACCAATCAGCTGAGAGCAAAGAAACATATAGGTGACGTAACTTATTCCAAGTGTCGCAATGACTTCACCTTTTCTTCCAAATCAAGTAAAAATCAAATAAAGAGTTTTTAGCATGGCAAAATCCCCTTTTTGTTATTTGTTATTTGTATGAAAGATACAGATTTTCCGCGGAAGCAATGTCTTATCTTTGCGAACTTCTTTCGCCGCACATAAAGAATTTAACACCTCGAATTCATGCACTTACTGTATCGCAAATATTGCGTTGCATTTTTTTGCAAGTGGTACATACTTGCACGGTGGCTGACGCACAGAAGCTAGGGGAAAACACGGTTTGTCAAACCATTCGCAAGGTCGCTCTGCAGGAGTACATGAATAGTTTCTTTAATAGTGTTCCCCGGACATTTATCGACCATGTCCATAAAAGAGGGCTTTTATAAAATTGCTGGTTTAAGATATAATATTGATAGGGTGACATCACATGAACACTTAAAAAAAAAAAAGCTAATTTCACAAATGTACTATACATGTTAAGAATTATTTTAAATGTTTATTATTATTATTCTGTTAATCTTATGATAGGATTCCCTAGAGTCATTGCAACATGTATGCAGTCTATTGCTCCAATCTCCACTGCTCTAGGGGAACATGAGGCAGATTATGTTAATAGGAAGTCCTATCACAGCCTTAATGTTCAGGTAGAGATGATGTGAATATGTGAGATGATTATTTTCTGTGAGATGAATCTTTACATTAATAGTAACATTAACAGATATAACAATGATCTACTGAACATTTCATCTGCAGACGACTTGTGGTCATGAACGTATGATCACAAGTTTGGATGCCAAATGGCCTGGCTCCAGTGCTTGACTCACGAATTTTCCATGAGTCTGTGTTGTGTCAGCGCTTTGAGGAAAGCAAGTTAAATTTGGTACAGTACAAAACACTGTTAATTTGAACTGAGATAGAAAAACCTACACAATATCCCCCTATCATGACCCTCAGACAGGGCCACAGCACCGCTTCAGTGTGGCCCTCAGTAAAACCAGAGTGAAGATAAGAGATGACCTTTGGCCTCCTAAAGGCACATTTCAATTGTGTTCGGCGCTTCAGAGTCACCAGAGCGGGCATCACAGATAGTGTCTGCATGTGCCATTCTGCACAATATAGCCACCAGTAGAAAGGAGCAAGAAACACCACAAAACCAGCTTCTCCCCGATGAAACTGACCTGATCACACTTGACCACCCAGCTGATGCAGATGTCGAGGCAATCACCATACAATATTACACTTCATAAAAGCACATTGAAACTGCAGATAGGCCTCAAACTGTTTTATTGGTTTTGTGGGATGGGAGGGAGAAAGAGAGCAAGACAAAGTTGCATTAATAAATATTCATACTAAAGTGTTACTTGGTTAAATAAGTTCACATACTGAGATCAGTTTAATCCAGCTGTTTGATCTCCTTTTTGTTTTTTTTTGTTTTTTTGCCTCCTCAGCTCACAGTCCAGTCTCCTTTAGTGAACAGTCTAGTTCAAGTCTTCTTTAGTGTGCAGTCTAGTTCAAGTCTTCTTTAGTGTGCAGTCTAGTTCAAGACTCCTTTTGTGAACAGTCTAATTCAAGTCTCCTTTAGTGTGCAGTCTAGTTCAAGACTCCTTTTGTGAACAGTCTAGTTCAAGTCTTCTTTAGTGTGCAGTCTAGTTCAAGACTCCTTTAGTGTGCAGTCTAGTTCAAGACTCCTTTTGTGAACAGTCTAGTTCAAGTCTTCTTTAGTGTGCAGTCTAGTTCAAGTCTCATTTAGTGTGCAGTCTAGTTCAAGACTCCTTTAGTGTGCAGTCTAGTTCAAGACTCCTTTAGTGTGCAGTCTAGTTCAAGTCTTCTTTAGTGTGCAGTCTAGTTCAAGTCTCATTTAGTGTGCAGTCTAGTTCAAGTCTCATTTAGTGAACAGTCTAGTTCAAGTCTCCTTTAGTGAGCAGTCTAGTTCGAGACTCCTTTAGTGTGCAGTCTAGTTCAAGACTCCTTTAGTGTGCAGTCTAGTTCGAGACTCCTTTAGTGTGCAGTCTAGTTCAAGTCTCCTTTAGTGAGCAGTCTAGTTCGAGACTCCTTTAGTGTGCAGTCTAGTTCAAGTCTCCTTTAGTGAGCAGTCTAGTTCGAGACTCCTTTAGTGTGCAGTCTAGTTCAAGACTCCTTTTGTGAACAGTCTAGTTCAAGTCTCATTTAGTGTGCAGTCTAGTTCAAGTCTCCTTTAGTGTGCAGTCTAGTTCAAGACTCCTTTAGTGTGCAGTCTAGTTCAAGTCTCCTTTAGTGAGCAGTCTAGTTCGAGACTCCTTTAGTGTGCAGTCTAGTTCAAGACTCCTTTTGTGAACAGTCTAGTTCAAGTCTCATTTAGTGTGCAGTCTAGTTCAAGTCTCCTTTAGTGTGCAGTCTAGTTCAAGTCTTCTTTAGTGTGCAGTCTAGTTCAAGACTCCTTTTGTGAACAGTCTAGTTCAAGTCTTCTTTAGTGTGCAGTCTAGTTCAAGTCTCATTTAGTGTGCAGTCTAGTTCAAGACTCCTTTAGTGTGCAGTCTAGTTCAAGACTCCTTTAGTGTGCAGTCTAGTTCAAGTCTTCTTTAGTGTGCAGTCTAGTTCAAGTCTCATTTAGTGTGCAGTCTAGTTCAAGTCTTCTTTAGTGTGCAGTCTAGTTCAAGTCTTCTTTAGTGTGCAGTCTAGTTCAAGACTCCTTTTGTGAACAGTCTAATTCAAGTCTCCTTTAGTGTGCAGTCTAGTTCAAGACTCCTTTTGTGAACAGTCTAGTTCAAGTCTTCTTTAGTGTGCAGTCTAGTTCAAGACTCCTTTAGTGTGCAGTCTAGTTCAAGACTCCTTTTGTGAACAGTCTAGTTCAAGTCTTCTTTAGTGTGCAGTCTAGTTCAAGTCTTCTTTAGTGTGCAGTCTAGTTCAAGTCTTCTTTAGTGTGCAGTCTAGTTCAAGTCTCATTTAGTGTGCAGTCTAGTTCAAGTCTCCTTTAGTGTGCAGTCTAGTTCAAGACTCCTTTAGTGTGCAGTCTAGTTCAAGACTCCTTTAGTGTGCAGTCTAGTTCAAGTCTCATTTAGTGAACAGTCTAGTTCAAGTCTTCTTTAGTGTGCAGTCTAGTTCAAGACTCCTTTAGTGTGCAGTCTAGTTCAAGACTCCTTTAGTGAACAGTCTAGTTCAAGTCTCATTTAGTGTGCAGTCTAGTTCAAGTCTCATTTAGTGAACAGTCTAGTTCAAGTCTCCTTTAGTGAGCAGTCTAGTTCGAGACTCCTTTAGTGTGCAGTCTAGTTCAAGACTCCTTTTGTGAACAGTCTAGTTCAAGTCTCCTTTAGTGAGCAGTCTAGTTTGAGACTCCTTTAGTGTGCAGTCTAGTTCAAGACTCCTTTTGTACAGGGCCCTGACTGAGTCTGTTTCCACCTGAAACATAATACCACCACAAACATGATCATTACAAGTTTTCTGAAGGCTCATCAAATCACAAAAAGTTCCTTGACTTCCTACAAACACAGGACTGACTGTAATTTATGTCAAGGGTTTTAAATCCTTACACATTTCTTCTGAAGCCCATTGAGGTAGAGGCCTCAGTTTCTGGGGCAGGTTGTGAAAAATCCTACAATAAAAGAGATGTGTAAGGGCCAGTCCCTTTATGCCACACATTCAAATGTTTGCCATAATAAAAAGCCCAGTGCATTCACATCAGCAACTGTCTGAGAACACAAAGACAGAGTGTCTTTATAATTTCCTCCACCCTAATAAATAAAAATAGGCCAAAGTAAAGCATAACTGTTGTAAAGCAGGTTATGTTTGGTGTTCCGTCTGCTGCATACTGACCTCTGTGTGGGAGACCGTGTGTGTGTGCTGGCTTCAACAGGGACACTGTATTTCCCTCTACTGCAGAACATACAGTCAGTCATATTTAAAACTTAAAAGTGGTAATGTATTGCACACGTACCCAGTGTTACTTGCTTAGAGGAGCCAGCACCAGGGTCAGATTGTACAGCACCTGTAATCACATCTATAATCGGCCGTCCCTTATTGCCTACTCAGAGCCAACTCCTCCGCCACAGTGTATTCTGGTTTTCTGAATTTAACTCTTTATTTCTGTTTGCTGCAAACAAGTGTTTGTGATAAAATGTTCACAAAAATAATAAAAGGTTGTGGTAAATACTCACCAATTTGAATTATATTTTTATATTTTGTCTTTATCTGCTGCCAAGAACATTTGGAGTTGGGGTTGCATCTAAAAATCAATGAATACTAATCTTTCTTAGTACATGCACATTTTATATATATTATAAAAATAGGCTATAGGCTATATTACATGTATAGGCTACACATACATATATACATAATTTTACATAAATATAGAACGTATTTGTTTAACTTACACATTAACAATCAGCAATCTTTCTCCAACAGTCTTCTCTTGCTTTGGCAGCAGAGACCGAATTGTTTCGAGCTTGAAATACATATTTAAATTAATCGTAATTATGAATGATTATCTCTTGCTCCTCCGCGGAAAAATATATCGCTCTCGCTTCCCGCAATTGGTTGTTCAGTGTCGACGTAATCATAGCTTGAGGATCAAAGCCTGAGTTGACAGAGAAAGTTGATGAGCTGCATCATGGTACCAATAAAGCCTGATTGCATCGGTTTGGTTTTGTCAACTCAAAACTAATCCTGTAACCCCGAGTTTGTTCAGCTACCTTCATGGTACAGGCCCCTGATTCCTTAAAATGAAAGCTATGTTTTGTTGTTTTGACAACCAAATTAATGACAGACACATATGGCTGCTGTCACTTTAAAGGGGACCTATTATGCCCCTTTTCACAAGATGTAAAATAATTCTCTGATGTCCCCAGAGTGTGTATGTGAAGTTTTAGCTCAAAATACCCAACAGAATTTTATTTACAGCACGTTTAAATCATCATTTTTTGGGTCTGTGAAAAATGCACCGTTTTAGTGCTTCTCCTTTAAATGCTAATGAGCTGCTGGTTCACGTCACAGGGGGCGGAGCCTAAGCAGCCGCGAATCCCGCGATCAGAGCTAGAACTGGAAAGATGATAATAATAAAACAGACAGTCACAGTAGTGGTGTTCATTTCGACCATAAAAATGCCTACAGAGTCAGAGAATATATGCAGTATGGAGTTGGAACAGGTATAGTTTAGTTTAATTACGATTATAACCTATTCGGCATTGCTTGTATACACTATTAATGCAAGCCTGCTGTAGGACTCCGTCTGACGATCTAATTGTCTGAATGATGACACAAAATATACTGACGAGTTTAATAAAGTTTACTTTATGTCACACAAAAGATGAAGCATCAGTTTTTCTTCAGAAAATCACTGTTAGAGCTGAGTAAACAGTATAAGAAGTGCATAAGTAACTTACATAAATTTCTGTAGAGTTGAGGGAGGATTTTCTTTGAAAACAAAATTAATCCACCTCGTCTTCAGTGGCTGGCAGATTTCAAGAGTAAATAGAGAGAGCTATGTGAATGAATACATCCAGCTACAACACCTTCAACGCTTGGGAGATGCTTCGACGCTTCTCGTGAGTGCATTGCTGCAGCAATGGTGGATGTGTAGCCTGGTGAGCCAGACTTACATCAAGATGTTTAGGCTGAATCCCAATTCTCTGTCTTACCCCTTCCCCTACCCCTACCCCTACCCCTTCGTCTTACCCCTAGTCCTTGTCCCTCGAAACCGAGTGGTAAGCGCTAGGGTTGAAAACATACCCCTATGAAATGAGACGCCACTTGGTTACGTCATCATACATCATACTCCGGCGTCCCTGTGTGATACAGGACAGTATATTGTAACGAGTGGAAATAAGTATGGCCCCTTTAAGAGCTGCGCGCTCTCTGTTGAACGGGCTGTAATGGTATTGTGCCGTGCGACTCGAACAACCCCATGTATGTGGGTCATTTCTGTGTTGATGCTCATTATTCTTGCTTTGTTTTATTGAGTGACGCTGTGGAAGTCAAGGTGGAGCGTGTGGCAGACAGTTGCAGGAGTTTGATTTGTCAATAAATTGCGAGTGAATCGCCTCCGTGAGTCTGTCTGGCCTAATACTTCAGCTGCGAGCTATCCTTATTTTGTTTCCCTCCTAACACAGCGCGTTACAATATGTAAAGCACGTATCTTTTTCCTGGACATGTCGCCTGGATTTCGGGATCACCCAAAATGTCCGGGATTCGGCTTTTGCTTTCTGCCGTCGCTATTCATTATGCACAGAGTGTTGTTTCAATCGGACTGAATTCATTCAAATCGGTGAATCTGAATGTAGTGTTTAACGTACATGAACGCTAAACAAGTGAAACAAGTGATCGGTTTATGTGCGTTTTAGCATTGCTTAAATTCCTGTGTTTTTCGTATCAGTCGGGATCCGTTTGAAGCTGAATACATGACCTGCAAAGCTGGCACATACGTGTCAGTGTCAAATAATGAAACGTTACACATAATGAATAGCGACTGTAGAAAACAAAAGCCGAATCCCGGACATTAGTCAGAGAAATGCGGGACTGATTGTGCAAACCAGCAATGTATCGTTAGCATAGCCTAGCGTAGCAGACCAGCGATTTTTAAAAACATTTAAAAACGTTTCAGTTAACAACATGGTTGCAAATATATATGTACATGACTGTGTAGAGCACAAAACAAGACTGTCATAATTTTTCAATCAATCATTTAAGCTGAAAATGAGACTTTCTTAATGGTATGCCCGCCATTGTTGCCGGTTGCGCAGTGCATTCTGGGTACCCCTTGGTTTCAAGTAAGCTCGCGAAAATTCTTGGTTTTAAGGGGTATCTACCCCTTCCCCTTAGCCCTACCCCTTGATCAAAATGAGAATTGGGATAGCCCTCACTCTCACGTGAACGTGCAAAACTAAGGGGAAGGGGTAAGGGGAAGGGGTAAGACAGAGAATTGGGATTCAGCCTTAGTCTGGCAACTCACCATAGACACGCTCACTCCGAGGGGCGGGATAAACGGACTTTCAAATTCCCTCTGCACGCAATAGGACAGCGTTTCAACCAACCAGAGCGTTTTCCCCACAGCGGAGCTAGTTGATAGATTCAACTTTTGCCATATCTGGCTGGCAAAACGACGAACACATCTTCCTTTTTTTAAGAATGACTTAAGTGCCGTTCTTTGCTCTTTTCTCAAAGAAAAACTTAACTCCAAGTCCTCCAGAGCCGCGGACAAAGCCGCTTCGAAAGACTGTTCAGCAGCCGTCATTCAGTGTTTTCAAGTCGCAGGCAGATAACCGTCGCAACTCTGTCGTCATATGTTAAGATTTAAATTTAAAACAGCTTATTATGTAGGTAACGTTAGCCAATGTGCCTGATGCTTTCATTTGATGCAAACGTTCGTTTTTGTGATTAAAATGCATGTAAAATTTTACCATAACATCTGTCTTCCTGTGTGCGCAAATTTCAAATTTGTTTATGTAGCCGTGACAACCAAACACGTGCATGCACTCCTATGTTAAGTGCGCTTGTTTCTCCGTGCGCGCTGATGCACTCATCCTGTTGACATTTCCGAATGCCTTCATACAGTTGCTTAATAAAAGCGGGCTTTCCACACAAACAAACGTACGTGTCATTAGTATGAGAAAAAAATGGGATTTTAACTGTCGGTCTCGGGTCGGGCTCAGACATAAATATCTTTATGCCTGTCGGGCTCAGAAAAACAGACAGAAAAATTCGGCCCGATCCGCACTCTAGTGTACAACTCGCAGTGAACTCGATCAGGGCGGGTCTAAGTTATAATGGTATGTCAGTCAACACTCGTGGGTGGGGCCTGTGGCTTTAGTGATGTCACTAAAGCCACATTCTGAGAGACTGCTTTTGATTTATGGAGATTAAAAAAAAAGGAGTGAGTGGATTTCTATCACTGTAGGGTGGTTGTGTACACACACTGCCAACACACATTTATGTCCAAACACCACACAAAAGTGAATTTTGCATAATAGGTCCCCTTTAAGAGCTAGTGCACGGATCCTGTTTTCATTATACGGTCACGTGCGATTTATGCTTATTTAAGACATAACCGACTGTTACCCAGTTTCCAATAAAGATTTGCGCAAAACTTTTGCGATATTTTTTTTCCTAAATATCAATAAAAAAAACTATTGCGAAATGACGGCGTTTCCATTAACCGATGTTATGCGACTAAAACGTCATTGTTTCCTCTCGCGATCAGTCATTCCAAACATCATGGCAACGGACGTTGGTAAGTTTATATATATAGCCACGTACCGCACTAGACATTATTATTATTAATGGAAGGAAACGTAGGCGTGTTATCCAAACATTAATGGCAAGGAAAGACCCTTATGAGCAGCACATATGAGGAGTTTCTGGGGTTTATCTCACTCATTTCTGCTCCGAGCTCTTGATTGTGGCATTTATTTGTGGTTTAGAATCCAGTATTTCTGTAATTCTTTTGTCTTTTATGAATGTAATGAAAAACTCTATCGTTCGTATTCTGTCCAAACACTCCGCGCCTTCTAGTCAGGTGACCTGTAAATGCGCCAAAACTGTTTCCATTGCCGTTTTGCGAAATATTTCTTTTTCGAATTGCCTGAAAAACCTCCTCATGCGAGCGTAAAAACTTTTAAACTGCTACTGTTTCCATTGAGCGTATTTTCAATTTTCAATTTCAATTTGCACAATTTGAAGGGTAATGGAAACGCGGCTTGTGTATAGAGGATACTCACCAAGACCGAAAATTGACATAATTTTCGCATGTTTTTGACTGTTAAAGCGATATAATCACGAAAAATAGCTTTTGTTACCCGCTAGCTTATTGTGAGGCGGCTTTACTCTATGTGTGTGTGCAGAGAAAAAAACCATCTCTCAGACAGCGCACAAGTACCGAATAGTTTAAAATCGCGTGAATGTTTAAACTGACTTAAAGAGATACTCCACTTTAAAGGGGGGGGTGAAATGCTATTTCATGCATACTGAGTTTTTTACACCGTTAAAGAGTTGGATTCCCATGCTAAACATGGACAAAGTTTCAAAAACTAAGTTGTACGTTTGAAGGAGTATTTTTGTTCCAAAAATACTCCGTACCTTCCGGTTTGTCACAAGTTTCGGAAAGTTTTTTTCGAGTATGGCTCTGTCTTACGTAAGATAGGGCGGAATTTCCTTATATGGGTCCTAAGGGCACTTCTCCGCGGGCGCGCGCGCACTCGTAGACCAGAGAGAGAAGAGAGCGAAAGCAGTACGTTACCTCAAAGTGCTGTGCTCGGCTTTTAGGGAAGTCAATGTCACCAAAGAAGTGGGTTTTTGGTTGCCAGGGCAAGACAACCCTGCACAGATTCCCAAAGAACCCAGCGTTAAGGGACCAGTGGATGGAGTTTGTTTTTTCGAAGCATCAACAGAGGTTGTGCAAGACTCTTTGTTCCCTGCATTTCGACGATGATTGTTTTATAAACAAAGCCCAGATCGACGGATTTGCAGATCGTCTAATGCTTAAGGATCGAGCAGTCACAATGATAAAGGTTCGCTGTCGCATGCGGTGAGTAAAACTGCTTCCAATGTCTCTCTGTGTTGTTGTTAGCTCGGTTAGCACAGCTATAGCACACCGCCCACACGGCCCGCCCCCAGCCGCTCGGTTTTTTCCGGAAAGACTCGGTACAGCCTATCTTTCTTTTATAAATATAATAAAACTAAAGACGTTTTGGAGATATGAAGGATGCAATACTACTCTATAGGTACTCAAGATTAACAGGAGACTGAGTGAAAATGAGCATTTCACCCCCCCTTTAAAATGAAAATTCTGTCATCATATACTCACCCTCATGTTGTTTCAAACCTGTATGAATTTCTTTCTTCTGCTGAACAGAAAGGAAGATATTTAGAAGAATATCAGTAACCAGACTCAGTAACTTTCTGGTCTCAGTGGCCCTCATTTATCATTCTTGCGTAGAAACGGGCGTATATATTGGCGTAAGATTATGCTTACACTCCTCTCACCGCCTGATTTATGAAGCTGTGCGTACCTTTGAAATCCAGGCAAGAGGCGAAACTCAATAGAACGCTCCATAGCAACAGTTACGTGACGGCGCGGCCGCCATTATGGACTGAAAACTGAAGGAAAACGCAGAAAAATAATGGGAGTCAATGGCACTGAAAAAAATCAATTTTAAGAAAAAAAAAAAAGTTATGTTAAGTTTTTGTTATGTTAACATAACAAAAACTTAACATAACTTAATTTTTTTCTGGCCGTCATATCTAAATATGAAAACATTTTAAAATACATTAATGAGGATGACCGACGTTAAATGACAGAAAATATACGTCTATGTGTTGGTTATGCATGGCCTAATTACCTTTAGGAAAATAGTATTTTGGGACAAAATATTACTACAGAAGTACTATAAGACTACTATAGAAATACTATAGTGGCTCTAGGATATTATAGAGGTATTACAGAACATAACATACTTCTGTGATGTTCTGTAATACCGCTATAATATTTTTAAGCTGCTATAGAATTTATATAGTAGTCTTATAGTACTTCTGTAGTACGTCCCAAATTACTATAGTATTCCTATAAGATTACTATAATATTTTGTCCCAAAATACTATAAGATTCCTATAGTACTTTTTCGTAAGGGTATGTCCCCCACCGAATCGGCTTGATTAGCCTACCACTTACGGTTTGCAAAGATACAATTATAAAATTACTGCAAACCTTTAATCTATCAATATTTATGTTCTATTATGCATTTTCCTTGTTATATGAATAACAGAAATTCATGAGATAATATATAGGCAGACACACAGTAATAAGATATTTATTCAAATGTTGATTTTGAAATTAGTGAACATCACCATATATGATTTGGAAAAATAAATAAATAAATAACATTATAAATGAACATTTCTAAAGACTTTTCTTTTACATAGAATATCACAAAAATATTAACAACTTGTTTTTTCAACATCTTCAGTGAAAGTGCACACAGTGAACGTTTCAATGGCAAGAACAAAAACAATCTGTGAATGTCCTATTACAGGCGGAAAGGTACAAAAAAGATGTGCAATCTAGCAAGTGCACACATGAACTATAAACACCTACTAAAATGGATTTTGCCATTGACTGGCGCTAACGATTTCAGCAGCTTTCAGTCCATAATGGCGGACGCGCCTCCACAGCACCATCTACAGACTGTTACCCATAACACAACAGAGTTTCGCCTCTTGGGCTTCTATACTCTTTGATCCAGGTGTACGCAATACCTGCCCTTGATAAAGGCTGCGGCTGAAAACGAGCGTCATTAGAATAACACGCCCCTATATATTCAAGTCTCCGCTCCCCCCACGCCCTCATTTTACGCCATGGACACACGGAAGACGGCAAAGAAGAGAAACTTGGATGAGCAAATGACCTATCACAATGCATTATTTTACAGCACGTGTTTTGAAACAATTAGCATTTAATTTCGTATCACGTCACATGTATTGGGGTGTACAATAGTGATGATGATGTGATGTGGAGTACCATTCATTCACATTAATAATTGCATGACAATTTGTAATATTCTTTCTTATTATTATTATGATTTTTATTATTAATGACGCTTATTGTTATTTAGAAGAAGAATGCCGTTATTATTATTATTTGTATTATTATTTAAAAGAAGAAGAAGAATGTAATTTTTATTATTTTGTCAGTCTGAATTATTTTTTGGTCACTGTAAGCCTTTCATTACTGAACCCAGTCCGTGCACACCTGCCGGGCCTAACCCTGAAACGTCAGGTAAAGCGGAATGAAGGAATACATATGCCTACAAATCAAATGCTTTGGTAAAGTCACACAAAATAAACATTGAAGTCCATGTCGCACAAAAATAAACACTGAAGTTTATAATAACTATACTGTTGTTGTTTTTACAGTGGGTCATAATATATCATATCTTTTAGTTTGTCAGTGTGTTTTGTGGTGTTAGGAATTGTTTTTCTGCGCATTTCCGCACTAACTCAAAACGTGCGTACATGTACACCACCTCCTGAGCTGGCGTAGGATTTGAGCGTGCCGTACGCCAACGTCCATATTGATAAATCTCAAAGTCACCGTGGTTTTGGGTGGACGCTGGAAATTTGGTGTACGCACTTTTGATAAATGAGGGCCAATGAGTAGGAGTAAGGAATAATTGACTTCAGGCCGTTGAATTATTAGAAAAATAATGCACACCCGAGGTGGAAATGCGGTCACGACGCGAAGCGGAGTCAATTATTCCGCTTATACTACAGTTACCACACCTCGAAACATTGTTCAGATTATGTATTTCAAGACGTTTGTAAAGTTTTTGTCATTAAAACGCTCTTGTATGTAGGACTAATTTCTTACGCATCTAGTCCAATGCCTCCGTTGCTAATTCCAAAACGTCATTTTAGAGTTAGTAACGGAGGTTTGAGCGGCTGATAGCAGACTAATGCTGGGACACACGACTAGCTGACACATTCTCTGACTGTTTTCATCACTGCAGCAGATTTTAAACACCGACTCTGAACACAGACTGAACGCGCTGAACACGTGGTTGGACATGATCAGTCATAAGTATCAAATTACATTCATAACCGGCCTTAAAGTGTGTCCCCGGCTTTATGCAGTTATTAATGCAGTTATTAGAGAGAGATGTTGCAATAATGAGACAGAAAAGCATGTGCGTCAATATTATTATTTTAATTCATTCGTTCATTCTTTTTTTTTTTCTATTATTGACAGATGACAGTAGACTATAGCCAAATAAATGAAACACAAAGCCCTTTTAACAAGTGGGCCTATCAATGATTATTTATTTGTTATATTATCTGCAATAATAATCCGTGCTGCAGGACTATCCATTTATTTAGCCTATATATTCAGTTTAATTTTCTATTGATAATATAGGACTATATACTTTATCTATTAAAATTAAACTGCATGTTTCCATTGATTGTGAAGCTAGACATTGAAAATTGCAGATCAAGCGCATGGGGCTAAATGTTTTTTCTTGTTATGAATTGTATCCTATTTTCCGTTATTACAGTTGACTACGCGCAGTGATATGGAGCTGTAATGCGGTCAAGACCTGCTGGAACTACTTTAGCCGTGCGTTTCCCTGAAAATAATGCACACCTTAGAACGTTCGTCAACCAATCAGATTCAAGCATTCAACGGCCCTGTAGTATAAATAAATATACTATGGAAGTCAATGAGACCATAAACTGTCTGGTTACTGATATTCTTCTAAATATCTTCCTTTCTGTTCAGCAGAAGAAAGAAATTCATTCGGGTTTGAAACAACATGAGGGTGAGTATATGATGACAGAATTTTCATTTTAAAGTGGAGTATCCCTTTAAAAAGACGTGCAAATGGTAAACTTTAGTTACTCATGATGCAACGCTGGCCCGATTATGCAAGTGACAATTCCGTCTATCCCGACTCCCGAAACGCGAGTGTGTATTATCACCTATTATTGTATACTTACATCAATTACACTGTTAGGATAAAATGTGCGTGTGACAAAACAGGTGCAAAATGAGTCAGGATTTTTTTACCTTTTTGTTTTGGCCTGTAAATAATGGCACAAATACCAGTAAATTGATAGTGCAAACCTTAGTAAATCACCTTGCATGATTCCTTTAAAATATTCTCCTCCTATAAATGTTGCGTCTGGAAGGGAAACTCCTACAAATGCATATTGAATAATGTCAGCCGCAAAAATACCCCTGTCCACGCCTGTTCAGCGCTAATATTTCACTGCGTGTCTTTGGTAAATCTGACAGTAGTTTAACGCCAAAAGAGGGTTTGCACTGGAGCAAGCTGTTAGTAACTCTATCCGTAAGTCTTACATTTTACAAACAAGAACAATCGTTTTCAATCCCACAGCTCTGGGAATGTTGTATTTCTCTCTTATCTGACACAGCTGGTGCAGTTAATGGAGCTTCCACTTAACAAGCTGATGTGAATCAAATGAGTAAAATAAACAAGACAGACAAAATGTTCAGAGCGGCAGGTTCCCAGGACCAGGTTTGAAGACCACTGGGCCTGGAGGTGTGGCAGTAGTAAAGGGGGAAAGAAATCAAAGACCATGGTGGTGTCGAGGGTGGAGAACCAGTATGCAGCTGCATAAAGGGAGAAGAATCGTCAACTGGTAGTGGAAAAGCTGGAACAGGGCAGGGGGAGAAGCCAGCATCCTGATCACGGGAATGGATGGGACTCGGGATGCTTCCTGCGACTGTGTTGGAGTAAGGCTCGGATGCATCTTACAAAATGAAGGAGATTGTCAGTGGCGAGATCTTTTGTATTATAACATTTGTGGGCTATATGTCAGAGGGAAAGACGAACCTCGCCAGTCTCTGCTTTCTGAATGAGACGTCCAGGATACACGCGTAAGTCCTGTTCTTCTTGTGTTCTGGAGTTTGTTTAGCTAGTAAAGGTGAGCTGTCCGTGGTCCTGAAGTTGTAAGGCTAATGATGCACACTTAACAGCTGTACTGTAATGCTGTCAGATAGATTTCTGATGGGTGTTTCTTAATTTGGTGTTTTTGCTGCAAACCTGATTCTGTACATTACTGCATGATTCCCCCTGCTGACAAGTTTTACATGACCGCGATAGAGCACCGCAGGGTGTTAGAAACAGCACTTTATAAACTGACTAAACCAATCTATTATAAAAAGGTCATTTTACACTCCTCACTCCTCATTATACCTTCTCACTCCTTGCGTATTTTAGAGTGATTGTACTAAAATGAGCTGTCCGTGGTCCTGAAGATTTAAGGCTAATGATGCACACTTAACAGCTATAATGTAATGTATAATGTATTAAATGTGTTGTTAATGCTGCACACCTAATTCTGTACATGATGTTAATTATGTAATTATGATAGTGATTATAAATGATGACAGTTGTAGTACAGTATGTACACGGACAGCCTGTCTGGGCGCTGTCAGATTTCTGATGGGATTCTCTTTTGAATCTTGTGTTTTTGCTGCAAACCTGATTCTGTACATGACCATCTGTGCACTTTAAGACAGTTTGCATATGTGATGGTACTTTGAATTGAGTGTTTCCTGATTTCTGATGTAGTTGTTGTTTTGGTCTGTGTGCAGGTGGATCTCTTCTCTCCGGCAGGCTCACATGAAGGAGACCACTGTGAGGCACTATGCCCAGAATGTGGCCCAGTTTATGAACTACATTTCGGAAACGCCTCCGACCTCCTGCCGCCTCAGCAAGACGGTGCTCATCGGGCTGCGCCGGGAGATGCGCCGTGTGCTGAAAACACTGGGCAGGGGCGTGGCTAAGCACCAGGTGGAGGTCAAGGCCATGAAGGAGGAGCGGGTCTTAAGCAAGGCGACTCTGCTGAAGTGCCAGGATCTGGCCGGAAAAGCCGTCCCTGACATTCTGGGTACGTGTTTTATTCAAACATTTCAACTTATACTCTCACAGAGTTAACTGTACAAATTAATTTGCCATTTAATTGCTGAGATTTTACTCTGTGTTGTTGTTGTTGTTGTTTTTAGCCAGTCTGGAGAGTGACCCGACCTATAAGAACCTCTGGAGGTTTACGGGCACTTTCCGGCCCTCCTGGCGTCCCTCTATGGCCACAGGGGAGGTGTGTTACAGAACATGACCATCCAGGAGGTGCAGGGGGCTCGCTTTTCACATACTGAGAAGGTGCATGTTAGAAACGTGAGTGTTTTTCATACATATATATATATATATATATATCAGTGTTGTCAAAAGACCCGGTACTTCGGTACCAAGTCGGTACTAATTTTTTTTAAACATCACGGTACCAGGTTTTCTCAAACCCGGTTCTTGATGCGCGTGCATGCCCGAAGCGCGTGCAGTTGCGTTCTCTTCATAAAAGCACTGAGACATGGCGACCGGCGGTGCTGCTGATGTGGTGCTGATGTTTTTGCGCGTGCAGATTCGTTATTTCAAATGGCGCGCGGCAAGCGCACTCATAATAGAAGCGGTGCGCTCGTTTTTCCATGTGCGCTTATGTTCATGAATGCATAGCAACGACAGACGCTGCTTGTGGAAAGGAGAAAGCGGTGCGAACTGCGCTCTCCATGATGACGAGGAAGTATTAGCAAAGAATTAATTGATTTCCAGCCCTTGCATTAGCTTTACTACTATATTTATGGAGATGAGAAATAAAAAGCCGTCATTAATATCAGTCCGTCAGAAAAGCAGTTCTAGGCTTATTCTTGGCTGGATAACTCTTAGCAGGTTTAAAATGCCCTTTTAAAATTAAATATGAATGCAGTTTTGGATTAAATAAAAGTACAGTCAAATAAAACACGTTTTATCTCCTGTATAGTTTGGTAACACTACAATAAGATACCATTCATTAACTTTACTTAATGCGTTATCTAACATAACACATTGAGTGAACAATATATTTTTACAACATTAATTAATGTTTGTGAATGTTATTTAATACAAACACTTGATTGTCATGTTTGTCCACTTCATTCATTGTGCATTAAATAATGTTAACAGAAATAATGTTAACTTTTGATTTTAAAAATGTATTTTTAAATTAACCCCTAAAGGAGAATAATTGCGACAGTATATAACTATTGTTTACTGTTCGGTCGTTTTATCTAATGTTATCTAACAAATGGAATCTTATTGTAAAGCGTTTTTAATACTACAGTTTCCATCTTTGTAACTGTGATATACACTTTAATATAATTATGTAAATTTAATCTAAATTAAGCTTTGGTACCAAAATTGGTACCGAGAACCGTGGATTTTCACTGGTATTGGTACCGAATACTGAAATTTTGGTATCGTGACAACACTAATATATATATATGTGTTGTCACGGTACCAAAATTTCAGTATTCATCTCCATAAATCTAGTAGTAAAGCTATATATATATATATATAATTTTTTTTTTTATGTCTTGGGGACTTGTATTTATCTGTTTTTGAGTTTTTGTGTGTGATCAGGTCTGCAGTCACAAAACCAATCAGGTTTTCGGGCCAGCACAGATTGCATATAAAATAATATATATATATATATATTGTGACGAGTCTCTACTCTTCCCCGCTACGGCCGGTTGGTGGGTGTGGCTAGGAGACCCTTCAAGGGAACGATGTCCACCTGTTCATCCCTCTATAAAAGTTTAGGCTGGCTAGTGTTGAGAGAGAGGTCTTTCTCCGCGTTACTTTGAGTTGGCTCGGGTTTGTTTTAGGGTTAAACTTGCTTTTGTTATTTGGGTTAGTATTTCGTTTTCTGTGATTGATACCCTTACATTCATGCACCTAACAGACATTACAGATGACCATGTTTTCTTGCTTATATTTTTCTATTTATGTTAATAAATCTTTATTTCTGCAAACCAATCACTATGTCCTCCATTTCATTTGCCACGGCTTCGAGCCGGTCGTGACAAATGTGGGGGCTCGTCCATAAGTTTTGTTAAATTTGTTTGGTTAAAGAGTTGATTTCGTTAATCTGATGATTGATTCGTTAAATATGTATTTTTTCTTAGTAATGTTCGTTGAATACTGAGTTTTGAAATTTCGTGGAGGATTATAGTGATTGGGTTGGTCTACTTCACGGGAGATTGGCATCGGTAAGTGTTGACTACTGTTTGTATGTTTGAGGGGAGGTTTCTTGTTGGATATGCTTTTCCCTGTTTAGGTTTAGCGGGGTATCCTTAACGGGATGCTCCGAATTTTTTTTTTTTTAGTTTGTTATGTTTGTATGGTGAAAGCAGCTAGAGCAGTTGTCTCGGGAACACGTCCGTGTTTTGTAATGGTGACTTGTTAATCGGTCGCCATTTCAAACACTGGTTTACAGTGTATAAAAACCCGCTGCAAGTAACTGTACGAAGATTAGGGATAAGTTTAGATAGTTTGGGAATTTAGTTAGAGGGAATTGTTTATCCAATTGCGACCCCTCAGATATATATATTTTTTTTTTTTGGAAATTAAGTAGTCGTAGCTTACTCTTGTTGTTCACCATGGATTCAAAGATTGAGGATTTTATTAGTGCTCCGTCTGAAGATCTGTTGGATGATTTTTCTAAAGATCAACTAGTAGAACTTGCAACGCATTACAAAATTAGTTTGTCAAGTCAAGATAAACGTTTAAAAGATAGTATTAAAACTATGATTAAGACTGAGTTATCTGAACGCGGAGTTTTGGAGTCTCAATCTTTGGAAGATGTTTCAGCTTTTGTTAGTGCAGCATCAATGTCTCATCTAACATTTGAAGAACAAAAACAATTGTTGTTAATTCAAACGGAAATAAAAAGAGAAATGGTAGAAGCACAAAATCGTGTTGAGATGTCTAAGCTACAGTTACAACAACAACAGCTTGATCTTGAACGTTACCGTTTAGATCTGATAAGAGAAGGTAAACTTAATTTAACGGGAGGTGTAGAACGCGATTTGGCTTTGTGTAAATTTGATGTAGTGGCTAATATGAGATTGATCCCTAGATTTGACGAGAAAGATGTTGAACGCTTCTTTTTGTTGTTTGAACGCGTGGCAGAAACGCGAAATTGGCCAGATGAGGAACGTACGCTTATGTTACAGTCTGTTTTTACAGGAAAAGCTCAAGAAGCATATTTGTCTCTTAGTGTAGCAGATGCTAAGGAGTATTTGACTGTTAAGAATGCAATATTAAGGGCATACGAGTTGGTCCCAGAGGCCTATAGACAAAAATGTAGGTCCTGGAAGAAAACTGATAGTCAAACGCATGTTGAGTTTGTACATGATATTTCAGTTCACTTCAATCGTTGGTGTGCAGCTTCTGACGTTAAAACGTTATACGATTTGAAGGAGTTGATCTTGCTTGAACAGTTTAAAAACTCTGTGTCGCAACGTGTAGTAACTTATATTAGTGAGTGTAAACCTGACACCGCATATGAGGGGGCTGTTATGGCTGATGAATTTTCTCTGATTCATAAAATCTCTTCCGGCTACAAAAATGCTGGAGAAAATGTTAAGAGAGAGTTGTGGCATGATTTTAGTAGATCTCCGAGAATTTTGGGTGATATACCTGACAAACAGCGTCTTGCATTTGTTGGAGTAAAAGACAGAGAAAACATCTGTAATTATTGTCATGAGTTTGGTCACTGGAAGAATGAGTGTCCTTTGTTGAAATCTAAATCGTCTTCGGTGAAGGCTGTTGTTCTGGCAGTGACTGCCTCTGAAGTAAATGTACCGGGGAGTTCCTCGTCACGTGTTTCAACATTTTCTCCATTTGTTACAGATGGTTCTGTTAGGTTGGTAAATTCTACAGAAGATGTGCCAGTCAAAATTCTTCGTGACACTGGATCATCAGAAACATTTGTCCTAGAGTCTATTCTATCTTTTTCAAATGATTCGTATACTGGGAACAATGTGTTGATTAGGGGTATTGGTTTGAATGTGATGTCTGTTCCCTTACATAAAATCATTTTGCATTCTGATTTGATCCAGGGAGAAGTGGAGGTTGCTGTGCGTTCCTGCTTGCCTGTGGACGGAGTACAGGTAATCCTGGGAAATGATTTGGCTGGTGAACGAGTTTGGCGGAATGTTTCACCGAATTTGGTGGTCACACCATCTGTGTCGACTTTTGACGCAAGTGATGAGAATTTTTCCTGTTCTTTGAATGGGTTTCCGTCAGGCTTGGGAGGGTTACTTTAAAAATGTATTCCGTTACAGTTACAAATTACTTCATAAAAAAAGTATTCAGTAACGTAATCCAAGTACTATAATATGAAAGTAATGTAACTGATTACTTTTGGATTACTTCAAGGTCACGTATATAAATAAAGTCAAGCAAGAAGAAATATTATTAAAACAACAACAACAACAAAAAAAAAACTTATTAAGAATTTGGCCTTAACACATTAACACAGGCCTGAATATAATATATTTATGTAAAGGGCTATACAGACATCTAGTGGCTAATGTATGGTATTACAGATTATTTTGTTTTATTTTTAACAAATAAAAAAATAAAAATAAAAAAAAGCACAAATTTTTTACACAATCTACATTTTAGTTTATTTTAAAATAGGCCTACATGTTGACTAAAGCCGTGATCTTTCTTAATTTGCCTGGCTGAACTTGAGGCGTTGGCAGTGGGAGTTCCCCTACGTTACCTAGACAGCGAACATCCCGTTACGCGAGAAAAGATTAAGAAAGGACATTTTGGGTACTAAAAAAGCTACTCTCCTAATTTCTACAAAATAGCAGCGGAATTTCCATGAATTAAAAGCGATTTTACCCGCAGGCAGCATCATTTCTACTAGCAGCAGTGATTCAATATGCGTCTGAGGAGATTGTAGACAGCTGTTATTTGCGCATTCACCAGCGTGAGTCATTACTGGCAACAGAACCAGGAACTACTGTAAGTAGCGCGCTCGTCTTAATATAGTGTTATTATGCCAAAATACTTATTTATTTCGTTTTAAATGAAACCATTGTAATCCTGAAAGTATTCCCCCTTTTTTCAAAATGTAACTATAATCTGATTACTACGTTTTTTGACGTAACTGTAACGGATTACAGTTACTGGATTTTTGTATCCTGATTACATAACGCCGTTACATGTATTCCGTTACTCCCCAACCCTGGTTTCCGTCATGCGTGATAACAAGGTCTATGAGTAAAATACCAGCTGTTGATAAATCTGAAACTAGAGAGATTTTGAGTGCACCTCTAGAAATCCCTTCCGTCTTGTCTGTGTCACGTGATGACTTGATTAAGGAACAAAAGGCTGACGTTACACTTGTTGAATTGTTTGATCGTGTTGTCTCTCATGATACAATCGTAAATCTTCCTTCTGGATATTATCTAGAGGGAGATGTGTTAGTCCGAAAGTGGGTGCCACATGGAGAATTTGTAATTGGTGATGCTGTTTTCCAAATTGTAGTGCCTCAGTCTCTCCGTCAACTTGTTTTAAAAACGGCACATGACACATCTGGACATCTGGGGGTGAAAAAGACGTACAGGTTGCTTTTGAAACATTTCTTTTGGCCAAAATTGAAGCGTGATATATCGAAGTATATTAAATCTTGTCAAACATGTCAACTCACTGGAAAGCCAAACCAGTCTATGAAACCTGCCCCTCTGTATCCAATTCCTGCTGTTAGTCAACCCTTTGAACATCTTATTGTGGACTGTGTGGGGCCATTACCTCGGTCAAAGGCGGGGAATGAATATTTGCTTACTGTTATGTGCCAAGTGACTAGATATCCAGCTGTGTACCCGTTACGTTCTCTAACCGCAAAGTTAGTTTTAAAAGCACTGACTCAGTTTATATCAGTCTTCGGAATACCACGAATTATTCAGTCTGACCAGGGGAGTAATTTTACTTCAAATTTGTTTGGTCAAGTTTTGAAACAGCTTCATATTCAACATAATCTTTCCAGTGCTTATCACGCCCAAAGTCAGGGAGCACTGGAAAGATTTCACCAAACTTTAAAGTCTTTATTGAGATCTTACTGTGTTCAGATGAATAAAGATTGGGAAGCTGGGTTACCCTGGTTAATGATGTCTGCTCGAGAAGCTGCTCAGGAGAGTACTGGATTTAGTCCGAATGACCTCGTTTTTGGTCATGAGGTGCGTGGTCCATTATCTGTTTTGTCTGCAGATTGGAAAAAAGTTGATCCACCAAAAAATGTTCTATCATATGTGAGTGATTTTCGCAGACGAATTTTTGAAGCGTGCCAACTGGCAAAGGGATCTTTGAGCAGAGCACAAGATCGGATGAAACGACTTTTTGATCGTCGTACAGAATTGCGTTCCTTTCAATTGGGTGATCAAGTTCTTGCTCTGTTGCCTATTGTGGGATCACCATTTCAGGCCAAGTTTGTAGGTCCATATACTGTGGCTCGTCAAATTTCTGATCTTAACTATTTGATTAATACGCCAGATCGAAAAAAGAAGACGAGGTTATGTCATGTAAATTTGCTAAAGCCTTTCTATGGTTCTGAAGATTTTGTTGACGCTAAAGTAAATCAAGACAACGTTGTTATACCTAATTCTGGCATTAAACCTGTTCTGGTTACAGGTTCTTTTGCTTCTGGTGATCCTGAATTGTCAACCACTTCAATTCTGTTAGGCGGGGATCAGGATGAGATTGATCCTGGAGATTCTGTCCTTCAGGGTCGTTTACATAATTCAGAAGTGTTAAGCTCTTTGCACAATCGATTTAGTCATTTAACGGAGGTGCAGCGTACTGATTTGATTAATTTGATTTTTGAATATATTACACTGTTTCCCGATACTCCATCTCGTACAAGTCTTATTGAACACGATATTGATGTGGGAGATTCGGCTCCAATTCATCAACGCTATTATCGAGTATCTGCGAGTAAAAAACAACAATTGGAAAATGAAGTTGATTATATGTTGGAAAATGATATCGCTAAACCCTCTTTTTCTAGCTGGGCTTCTCCATCATTGCTAGTGAGTAAATCTGATGGATCGTTCAGATTTTGTACTGATTACCGAAAGGTAAATGCTGTAACAAAACCTGATTCATTTCCATTGCCTCGAATTGAGGACTGTATTGATCAAGTGGGAAACTCTAAATTTGTTAGTAAGTTTGATTTACTAAAAGGTTACTGGCAAGTGCCTTTAACTGAAAGAGCTCAAGAAATTTCTGCTTTTATTATACCGTCTGGATTATTTTCGTACAACGTTATGAGTTTCGGGTTGCGTAATGCTCCCGCAACTTTCCAGCGTTTAATGAATCGAGTTATTTGTGGTTTAAAGGGTTGCGCTGTGTACTTAGATGACGTCGTTGTGTATAGTCGAACTTGGGAAGAACATATTGTTCAAATTAGAGCACTATTTGATCGATTTGTGGAGGCGAATTTGACCGTTAATTTGTTAAAATGTGAGTTTGCCAAGGCCACAGTAGTCTACTTGGGGAAAGTGGTGGGGCAAGGCCAAGTGCGCCCTGTCCGTGCGAAAGTAGAAACGATTGATAACTACCCAACACCTGCCACCAAGAAAGAACTTATGCGATTTCTTGGAATGGTAGGGTTTTATCGTTGTTTTTGCAGGAATTTTTCTACAGTGGTGGCTCCCCTGACAAATTTATTGCGGGGAGGAGTAGACTTTTGTTGGACGTCTGGTTGTCAGCAAGCCTTTGAAAAGGTAAAATTGCTTCTTACAGAGGATCCTGTTTTGAAAGCGCCAAAGTTTGACCAAGCATTCGGTTGCAAGTGGATGCCAGCAATGTGGGTGCTGGTGCCGTTCTGTTACAGACTTATGAGGATGGAATTGATCATCCAGTTGGATTCTTTTCTAAAAAGTTCAATCCTTATCAACTTAATTACTCTGTGATAGAAAAGGAGGCGCTTGCTCTGATCTGGGCTTTGCAACATTTTGAGGTGTATGTGGGTTCGTCTGAGGGACCTCTGGTGGTTTTTACTGATCACAACCCTTTAGTTTTTCTTCATTCGTTGCAGAACCCAAACCAGAGGTTAATGAGGTGGTGCTTATTTTTACAGGGATACCTGTTAGATATCCGCCATATTAAAGGCTCAGAGAATACAACTGCTGATGCCTTATCTCGTATTTATATCGTCTAGTGTTATGGGATTTCTTCTATTTTCCTGTCTCTGTTCTTTTCTTGATTTGCTTTCTAGGCGCCGTGGTTGCTGAAAGGACTTGGAGATATAACAAGACTTTTAACAAGAAAAATTTGGAGTTGGACCAAGTTCGCTTACTTGGATTGTTTGAATTTAGCAGTGGTGGGGTTTTGGTTTGAACACTTCCAAAACTTTTTAGAACACTTCCAAAACTCTCTGCTCTTCTTTTTAGGGGGAGTGTGTGACGAGTCTCTACTCTTCCCCGCTACGGCCGGTTGGTGGGTGTGGCTAGGAGACTCATCAAGGGAACGATGTCCACCTGTTCATCCCTCTATAAAAGTTTAGGCTGGCTAGTGTTGAGAGAGAGGTCTTTCTCCGCGTTACTTTGAGTTGGCTCGGGTTTGTTTTAGGGTTAAACTTGCTTTTGTTATTTGGGTTAGTATTTCGTTTTCTGTGATTGATACCCTTACATTCATGCACCTAACAGACATTACAGATGACCATGTTTTCTTGCTTATATTTTTCTATTTATGTTAATAAATCTTTATTTCTGCAAACCAATCACTATGTCCTCCATTTCATTTGCCACGGCTTCGAGCCGGTCGTGACTATATATATATATATATATATATATATATATATATATATATATATATATATATATATATAATTATTTTAATAATTTTCACAAGTTTAAATTTAGGAGTTAAAGTTGAGGACAGTCACCTCACAATTAAAAGTACCCAATAAATGATGATTTTATTAAGCTTACTGATATTTTAAATATTTTGAAATTGAATAGATAATAGAAGGATCTTAGTTAACATTTAAAAATCAAGTACTTGATTCTTTTTAAACATGTTGTTGCTTGTGGGACAGCGGTGTGTGCACCAATTCAGAATGGCCCAGTTAACACTTTGCAAGTCCCATTTGTTAACAATGAATATTAACTAGCTTACATGAAATATCAACATTATGCAAATTTTACAGCATGTTCATATATTTGACCAATACAACTGTAGCTTGATCATTAATGTTTGATCATAATGCATTAACCACGGTTAAAACTCACATAATGCAGTTAATTAATTGATTCTTGAGTCATCGATATCAACTAATTCAGCAGCATCGCCACGGACATCGCCTGGTAACGTCTCACGTAAGAAGGTATATCTTAAGCGGCTTCCTAAAGTATGGTTCGGGGAACACTCCTAGAAGTGGTATACCTTTAGTTAAAGGGATAGTTCGCCCAAAAATGATATTAAACCCATGATTTACTCACCCTCAAGCCGTTCGAGATGCATATGTCAACACATTTTCAGTTATTTTAGAAAATGTCTGAGATCTTTCAGTGGTTATAATGTGAAGCTATGGGGTCCATATCTCCTTCAAGTCCCAAAAATGTGCATGCATCCTTCACAAAAGTAATCCATCCGGCTCCAGGGGGATAAACGAAGGCCTTCTGAGGGTAATCCGTGCGGTTTTGTCGAAAAAATATACATATTTAAAACTTTATAAATGAAAATACCTTGCTTCCGGTAGCGGTCGACGCGCGTTCACGGGAGATGGATGCCGGCTTATAACGTAGGACGTAGCGTTTGATTTAGCTATACTTCGTTCTACGTCATGCCGCTTACTACGCTACGCCCTACGTCATACACCGGTCGGTCTGTGCAGCGCCGATTCAAGTCTAACAAGTCTGGTGTTATTCACATCTCATATGTCGGCGATCTCCGTGCAACGCGCAACATCACATATATTCAAAACAAGTTACCACTGATAGTTTTTATTTGCTATATAATGTACTATATAATTTATCAACAGTTGTTATATTTCAAACTTTCATGTATACAATTTTACAAATGCACATTACATAGTATTTAAAAATATAGTAGGCTATTCATATTCATAAATGCCATCAGAAACACGGTACAATTTTTTTGATAAATACAGCAAAACATTTTACAAACTGAACTAACCCATACTTCTACTTCACACTCAATGCATCTACACAGTATTTTAGTTTGCAAAATTTAGACAATTTAGATTAGCCTACAAATTAATATAACCAATTAAAATATACTAACTAATCTAGTAATCATAAACACATTTAAAATGTTAAGTGTAAATTTGGTCATAACATTAGAAAAATTTACATTTAATTATTTAGAAAACACTTTTACCCAAAGCAACTTACAAATAAGAAGAGTAATAGAAGCAATCAAACTAACAATGCGGCAACAATAGGCAAGAGCTGTGACCAGTCTTAATAATTTTCTAATCACTTGTAAATGACTTATAACTGAATCCACAAAACACAAAAAATGTTTGCATATCACTTCCTAATCATTTATGAATATTTTGTAAATGATTAGTTCATCATTAACTAACCACTTATAAATGACTTACTCAACTCAACTCAACTTTATTTATAGAGCACTTTCAACACCACAAGTGGAGCCAAAGTGCTGTACAGAAGGTAGAAAAGAGAAAATAAAAACAAAGACATAAAAACTGAACGTTATTATGAAGTGTTACCCATATGGGTAAATATGTACAAAATATGAAACGTGAATTGAGCAGGAATCACTGCTCCTCAAATCCCACAAAGAGTTTGTGCTTTATTTTATCAGCCGGTTCACTGAGGAGCTTTTCACAGTCCTGTCTTTTCATTATATTCACCCTTGCAATCACGCACCTATTGAAGGCTTTTGATTCGCTCCCCTTTGTTCATGTTAAGGACACTGGGAACCTGAACTGAAGCTTCAGATTTTGAAGATATACTGTATCCCATACACCACAGCTCGGCTGGTTACAGAGAGGGGTAGGCCCGGGACAGTAGGGGCGGCAGGGGTTTTCTGAGGGAGCAAAACATCCTCAGTGTCAAAGGTCATTCCTGGAGGCATGGGATGCGTTTATGTTTTGAGAGGTATTCTGTCATAACACAGATTTTGTGTGTGTTCATATTGTGTGGCTCGCACATGATGTCGCATTCAACCATGTGAGTCTCCAAATCGTCAGTGTCCTCTACTTGAATATCAGAGGTGGACACTAGGGTGCCAGGAGACTCCTGGAAAATCCCCCACACCCCCATCATTCGATGTACACAACGGTGTGATCTTCCAGTTCCTGGACTCTGACAGTCCCACTGTCCTGCCACTACATCAAATGTCACTCTAGTTCTCCCAGACTGGCACCAGTTGTCTGTGGTATTTGTGAATACTGAAGAAAAACCCACCGTGTGATGGCCCCGATGCAGCCACACATCAGTGAGCGGTAACATTGCGCTCGCACATGCATACAAACACTCATTATTCATGCAACATGACATCATGACTTTGCGTAAACATACACGCCACTTTCAAGTCAAAAGTGGCGTGTTATTTATACGCATTTTGAGCTATCCGCGTGTATGTTCACGCCGAAACGAACCGTCATCTTCCGCGTGTATGTCTACGCCGTTAAATGTCCGAGCGAAACGGAGCAAAATGTATGTGAAATTAATCATGTTGGTCCCCTTTGGAAAACGTGTAGATGTCACAGTTTAACAGCCTCAGACGTGAATCTTACACGTACCATTATCCCCGGACGTTTGCTAATCCTACCATCTAACGTTAATCATAACCATTTCTTAAAACTACGTAGGCTACAATTATAAAGAAAAACAACAGACAGACAAATATAATCACAATCATTTATTTAATGAGAAAATGTCAAAATCGGTACCAAAAGTTGTTCACGTGACGATGTGTCCTCTCTGGCAGTGGTTTTGTATGAGGTAACAGAGCAGAATTTAACTTATTAATTAAAATCCATGAAAATGTTAATCCGTCTTCGGTTCGGTTCGGTTCGCTCTGAGGGCTGCCGCCTGCGCGGCAGTGCGCGCTTCATTTCAAATGTGAATGTGCATGACGCAATCTGTGACGAAGCAGGCGAGGCGAGAGCCAATGAGCGTTTGATATTACTGCCGTAACCATAGTAACCTGTCTTCTTGAGGGCGCAATTTTTGAATTTGAATTCATAACAAGCGCGGGGTTTGACGTTTACGGTCAAGATGACGATTACTGGATAAAGGGCTGAGTTTGGATCTTTTTCTTGCAAATAATGGATTCTGAAGGTTTGGATTACATCAAGCTAATAAAATTGGTGTATTTTGTGAATCGATGTTGTGTTGTAAGGTTAATTATTGTGATTATACATTTTAATATTGTCCATAAAATGGGTATGTTTAGGTGTGGGAGTACAGTTAAGGGATCTTACATTTATAATCTATACATGGTATTAACCCCAGTGACGGGTAGGTTTAGGGACGGGTTTGGGGTAAGTCATATATATTTATATAGAGAGTAATGTAACGTTAAGTCAACGGCGTTGATAAACACGCTGAAAAGCGATTATGCGTGTTAATAGCACGCCATAAATGGAAATCGAATTGGCGTGTCATACATACGCCATTTCATGAGATCAGCCTGATTCATATGGTCTTGTAATTTATCCTGCACATTCTTTAGTATTTCGTTTTATTTTCTCAATAGTTTCTGTTGATATATTTATTTGGCAATAAGACTCAAACACGGTTTATTTCTCATTAAGATATTTATTTGAGTTGCAGTACATCACTGACTGATTGAAGTGCACACAATTGAGTTGGTGTTGTGCAGTACACGCATCTATTAAAGGGATAGTTCACTTTGAAATTAATTTTTGATATGTTTTAGCTTACCTCAAGGGCATCCAAGATGTAGGTGTCTTTGTTTCCGCAGTAGTTTCAATTTTGATATTTTTAGGTCAAACCGTTCTTGTCTGTCAGTCATATAATGCATGTCGATGGTCACTGGCTCAAAACACAAGCACAGAGTCCAAATTAAAACAATTCCCCATCGTCCAAATGAAACAATTCCCCATCATAAGTACACATTAATGTCTTAAGACACGAAACGAGCGGTTTGTGTGAGAAAACGAACAGTATTTATATCGTTGTTATCTCTTGAAAACAGCACACGTCCAAATGATCTGACGGCGCGGGCGGGTATAGATATATACATAGATGTCGCCTTGGCTACGGTTTCGTTCCAATGAACTGCAGTAGCGAAGGCGACATCTAGTGTATACATCTATACACGCCAGCGGGCGGGTATAGATATATACACTAGATGTCGCTTGGCTACGGTTTCGTTCCAATGAACTGCAGTAGCCAAGGCGACATCTATGTTTATATCTATACCCGCCCGCGCCGTCAGATCATTTGGACGTGTGCTGTTTTCAAGAGATAACAACGATATAAATACTGTTCGTTTTCTCACACAAACCGCTCGTTTCGTGTCTTAAGACATTAATGTGTACTTATGATGGGGAATTGTTTCATTTGGACGATGGGGAATTGTTTTAATTTGGACTCTGTGCTTGTGTTTTGAGCCAGTGACCATCGACCTGCATTATATGACTGACAGACAAGAACGGTTTGACCTAAAAATATCAAAATTGAAACTACTGCGGAAACAAAGACACCTACATCTTGGAATCTTGGATGCCCTTGAGGTAAGCTAAAACATATCAAAAATTAATTTCAAAGTGAACTATCCCTTTAATATTACTTTCTTTGAGTTTAAGTTACCGCTGTGTTGCTGAGGAGTGGATGACTGGAGCTTCGGATGGTTCGGCTAGTTCCGGTTGTGGTCCGCGTGAATTAAGGGCCGGCGTGCCGCCTCAACCGCTATTTTAGTTCCGCTTGCCGCTACCAACCAGCAGATTAACTGTGGGGGGGTTCTCGAATGTTTGTGTTTGTATTTTCTTTCTTAATTGCTTGTTCTTTTCTAGATTTATTATTTGTGTTAAAAATATGCACTTAATTAGTGTAATTATTTAACTGACCTTGGTATTGATTTTGTTGTTGTATTGGTGAAGTTGTTGTTTTTGTCTTCCCTTATGTGTTAATGTGGACTAGTCCATTTGTATAAATGTGTCCCTGATTGTTTAACTTGGAGATCAGTTCAGTTCGTCTTTACATGTACTCAGTTGTTTGAGTTTAGTTTGTTTTGTTGATCTCTTTTATAGGCCTAAACATTTGTTTTGATTATTTGGACTTTGTTTCCTTTTTGAAACTTTTGTATATGATTTTTTTGAATTAAGTAAAATATATTTTGGGAATATATTTCTATGGCCCTCATTGTTTGACTGCTTGGTCCCTCACACACCGATTAGAGTATCCTTCGTCTCCAAAATATACTGGAAAGACACTTTCGACTCCACGGTTGTTTGCAGTGTTGTTGCATTGTTCACATTTGGAGGACATTAGCCCTTTGCTCAGCATGTCCTTCAGTGAGTTACACTGTAGTACTGCACGCTTTACATATGACTTGGCATTCTTGGTTCTTTCTAGGTGTACACACTCTTTTCCAGGATTTCCAGAAGAAATCTGCATACATCAGCGACAGTTTTCTACCTCACAGTCAATATTTGGTGGATTGGTAGACTTGAGTACATGAATTGGGAAAACAGGACTATGGTCATATTTTGGAGTGACATAAATTCCGCTTCTCGCATCAATACATATCATAGGAGTCGTGTCAAAGTTGTGTGCATCCCAGATATGTCTTCTTAAGTTTTTGGGTGGGCTTAGGACTGCTTTGCAGTGTGGACATGGAAAAGGTTTTGGAGTCTTCAAGTCCAGCTTAGAGTCACTGGTCACATCCTCAGCTTTTCGTTTTAATGAGCTTATCTTCTCTGCAAAAAGATAAACACTGGTTAAAAAGGTTAAAACAACATCCTTAAATCTCTGCCTGCAAGACTCACACAAGGCAAGACAAACAGGAAAAGAGACAATACGAGCCATATTTTACAATCAAATGATGTATTTATGTATTTACTGTTAGTTATTTAAGAAAGAATAATGGAAACAATGAATGATGTATACTACCTTGCCTTTTATCAGATGCAATTCCTGCAGGAGATAAATATTGTGAAAATAAGATTATTTAATGAAAAAGGTTTAATTTGATAGCATTAGTTCACTACTTTAGTTGACATGAACTTAGAATGAACAATACTTCTTAATGTTAATTTGAACAGCTGTATTTTTCTAAACTATCATTAACAAAGAGTAATAAACACTGTAACAAATGTGTAGTTCATTGTTAGTTCATGTTAGTTAATACATCAACTAATGTTAACAAATGAAACCGTATTGTAAAGTGTTACCATTACATAACGTACTGTCCATAAACACACACAAGCATAATTCCTCCTAGGATTGTGTGTCGCTCTGACGAGTGCTTCTGGGAGGTGTTTTACAGGCTCTTCTGCCTACTGTGTGTGTGTGTGTATTACATTTTTGGAAAATGTACCTACATTTCACACAATGAGCATTGCAATCACTTTAAACTACATATTCACAAATCACATACTTGATTGTAACACCCTTCGGATGGGTTTAGTGCTTGGTGATGCTCATTAACATAAAGATTAATATGTTACAAGAAGCCACAGTCGAACACCTACCATGTGTGCATTTCAAATGCTCTATGAAGTTGGCTGACCGTGCAAACGTTTTACATTTACAAAGTGGGCAATGGTAATGGCTTCTGGGTGTTTGTTTGCTGTCCTTGCACAAGCAGGCCACTACACATTTTTCTGTGAAAACTAGTTCATGAAATTGATGAAAAGCATTAAAATATCCAATTGAAGAATACAAAATCACATCAACCATCTCTCTGTAGTTCAGCTTTGGTGCACACCTTGACTGTTTCCAGAAGAGTATACTGCATCTCTGAGATGTCTTCTGTAAAGATGATTCTTATGTGTTGACAAACACACATTCAGAACCAACACAGGCCAATAATGATGTTACGTCAGAGAACAGTTGATGTGAACCTGTGAAGAACAATAATAGCACTGTTGTTTCCCAGTCCAATCCCCCCCTCCACACGGCCTGCACCACGAACAACTGAAACCATTCTGATATTTACGATACGACGATATAAAAATGAATAACTATTCTAGACTGGATGCTGCATAAACCCTACAGAACCCATGCTGATAAATAGTAACTGACGCCGTCATATTTCTGACGTAGTCGAGGCCTTAAGGCTTAGTACCACACACTGCCCTGTCACTGAACGGCACATCAGGACCAAACGCTGCATATTATATAACAGAGAGTTATAAAATACTATGAAAATCTGGACAAAATAATACAAATAAAGAAACCGTCATTAAGACTGGAACACAGTGTACTCAGCTCACTGAGGTTATAATTAAACAGGTTTTATTAAAAGAGGAACAAATGGGACAAACCAAAGTTTTCTGATTATCAAATAATTCCCTCCATCAATTCTACTTGGATGTAAACGCGGCGTGACTTACGTGTTTTGATGGGAGCGCTCTTTCTTTTATTGAACATTCGAGTTGCATTAGGACCTATTTTTTTACAGTCTATGATTTGAACTGGAGCGGAGGGCGTTACCATGGAAACGGGGCAGCAGCTCAACTGACACGCGCAGTAACTCCGTCTCTCACACTAAGTTTAGTCCCCAAACTTACACAGATAGTACATACAAATGCTTCTGACACATTCTTTCACGTAAATGTCACATTTACTTTATAGAAATGATTTAGTATCTTCAGGAAAAGCCCACTAGCATCTCAATCGTTAACTGTTACTAGGTTAACTTGAGCTGTAAGTTTAGGCTTTTAATCACATCTTATGTGTATATGAGAGATTTTGATAGTTTTGTAAAGGTTTTGCTGGCAATTTTTCAATGTGTGAATGAAAGTAAACTAATTTATTTAACTTAAAAATATTCACTGGACGGTTAATTCATTATTTTCACGTGACGTCACTCGACTCACACCATCATAGGAACGCCCACCTGAGGGCAGATGAAAGGGGAACTATAATGGCCCTGTCCCAAATGGCACACTTCATGAGCACTTTTGGTCTTGTGGACGTACAATGGCCGCCGCGTGCGCGTGTCCGTTAAGTCCGTGAGACCGCAGTGTGTCCCATTTGTCATTTTTAGATCTTAGAAGGGTGCTCGCGAGCGCCCCCAAGTGGTCGATTTGCGCCCTTGATGCGCACTTTTGCCGAGCCCACGCAGATGCGGGCTCCACAGCAGACTTCTTCCCGACAGTCAAAGCGGCATTACGTCACGAAAGTGCGGACTCAGAGGAAGACCGCGAGTGCTTAGGGCTCCATTTGGGACAGGGCCAATATATAACTATGGGCGTTTTCACACCTGAAAGTCTACACCAAGGTCCGAACCAAAGGTCATGTTTTGATACATTGTATTCACAACTTTCCTGTGAGTCTTAGTGGGCGTCGCCATGACACTCGATACTTCCTGTTGCCGGTATCTCAGTTCCGGTTTAGCCTAAGAGTTAATGAAGCTAGCACACAATACTCGCGGTACAACAAGTGAAACTGATTACTGACAAGTAACGTTAGTAAAATGCTGGCAAATTAAGTAATGGCTCCTTGTGGCTCAACGTGTGCCGTTGTCGGGTGCACAAACAACACGCGAAAACTGAAGGAGTTTATGAATGGGAGCTGTTTTCAACATAAACGGAGCCGCTTGACCTGTTGCCCAGCACCCTACGCACTCCATTCAATTCCCAAAGACCAGACAACAACAAGAGAATGGTTAGCAGCCTAGGGTTGCCACCCGTCCCTTAAAATAGAGAATCGTCCCATATTTGAGAATAAAATTCTTTCTTTCTTTCTAACTAATATTTCTTTCTTTCTTTCTAACTAATATTTCTTTCTTTCTAACTAACTAATCTATCAATCAAACTTTAAACTACTTTAAACTTCAAACTACTTTAAACTTCTTCAAACTCACTGGTCCAGTTTTCTCAAGCCAACTTAAAGTTTGTCTCAACAAAGTTAGATTTTCTATTCTAGTTAGATTTTACTAGGGTTTCACTGAAATGCAACAGGCACAATATTACTGATGGCACTCAAGATGTTATCTGCCAAATACAAGTAAATGTCATGATCCTGTTTCTTTCTCACACACACTCACACGTTAGCGCTATTTCCTCATTTACGTACACACCTCCTCATTCATTCTCACAGCTGTCTATCCTTTACCATTTGCCATCGCTCATTTCCTTCACCTGAATCCCCTTTTCCTCTGATTAGCGTTCCTATTTCTCTTCCCTGTCTATACCTGTCTTTGCCTGAGTATTGCATAATCTCCCTACTGCAGAACGTCGATTTAATCTCTGTTTCTGTCATGTCGTGTCGTGTCGTGTCCTATCATAGTCTTGTCAGGTCAGAAGCTGTTTGTGGAGCCGATTGCCTTTGAGAAAGATCAACTGAGTCGGAGATTCGCCGCTTGCCTCTACTCTCCCACGGGAAACTTCAGCCTGCACCTTTCCTGTTACGGAGCTATCTTCTGTGAATCCCATTTCACCCAGGCTGACTGCTGTTTATGTTTTTTCAACAAGCCGAGACCTTATTTGAACATTTTACTACTGCTTGTAGTTCTAAGTTTCCCTTTGAGAACCCTTTCTGTTTATTGAACTCTCTGGCAAGTTTTGCTTCAATTAAAGTGACTGTTTCTCCGCATTTGCTGTCTGATCCTCTTACCTTCATGACAGTAAATCCAGTAGCATTAATTTCCATCACCTTCTGCATACTTGGCTTTAGATCTTTAGAGATGACTACCAGAATAAATGTCACGTAATTTGATCAGTTTTCAGTGTACCTTACATACCTTTAATTTTATTTTAGGTGGAGGATTGTCATGCCTGGTGGGATTGACGGGTACAGCAGGCTTGTTGTATTCTTAAAGGCTTCTTCCAACAATCGCAGTTTTCCACAGTTTTGCAGAAGCCATTGGCCAGTATGGTTTACCTTCAAGAGTCCGCTGTGATAATGGAGGGGAGGATAATGCAGTCTGCCTGTTTATGAATGTCCTCCGGGGATTCACCAGAGGAAGTGCTCTGAGAGGAAGGAGCACACACAACCGAAGGGTCGAGAGATTGTGGCGGGGCATCTCCAATACTATGCCTTATTCATGCTTTTGGAAAGTGAAGGTAAAGTTGACAGTACCGATGAAATGCACCTGTGGGCATTACATTATGTGTATATACCTCGATTATTAACAGGGATCTCCAGCTGTTCCTTCATCAGTGGAACCAGCACAAGCTGAGAACTGACCGGTACATGTCTCCCCATCAGCTCTTCATCCGAGGACGTCTCTCACAGCTAACCCGAATCCAGACAGGGATACGTGGAATCCTCGGAGCAGACGAAGAGCCAGTTGCAGATGTAAACATTCCTCCAGCTTCAGAAGAAGATATTTTCAGACAATCTTCAACTGGCCAGAATCTGTTGAGATTCCTGCCAACCACTTCACCGTTCCAGGAGGAGTCATGGTCAGCCCTCTCGCTGGAAGACGAGATGATTTAGGAACTGATCTTTTGGAGCAAGTCATTAACTTCCCTGGAAATATTCCCATAACCCATATAGATCACTGTCACGGAGCGCTCCGTGCTGCCTCCCTCTGGAATCATCAGATCACTATCTCCCGAATTCTAGAAACTGCACTTCCCATCATTCCAGTCACCTTATCATCTGTCATTACCATCACCTGGACATCTTCAGCTCACCTATATCTGGACTGTTCTTCCCATTGTTTAGTTGCGAAGTCTTGTTTTGCCAGTGTTATTCCTGCAGACAGTTCCGAGCATTATTTCTAAGATTCCCGTTTCCCTGGTTTTGATCTTAGCCTGTTTTCCTGGACATTTACGAACGTTTCTCTGCCTGCCCTGACATCTGCTCACTTCTGACTACGAGTTTGGATTGCCCTTCGGTTTTGTCTGCTTGTGTTGCATGTCAGCTCTAAAGTGTCTTCTGGTGTGTTACAATAAAGCTTTGCACATGGATCCAACTGCCTCAGCCTCTCGTTCACAACAGCCTTCGGCCCCTGAGACCCGAGCACAACAGAAGACTTCGCCACCCCCGGATCCAGCAGCTTTACATCATCTCTCTACGGAGCTCTCGTCTCAAGCCTCAGTTCTCACCGTACATCAACAACAACTGGTAAAACTAACCTCCATTACTGACGAGTTAGTGAAAACCATGCAAGCCCTTACTGCTCAAGCAACAGCCACTAATCAAGCTCAAAACGCCAGTCCACCTGTTCCACCATCACCCAGCGTGAGTACCGCATCTAATAATCCTCGTTTATCTCTACCTGAGAAATTTAATGGCTCACCTGCTGCTTGCAAGGGATTTCTTCTGCAGTGTACGCTTTACATCAGCCAACAGCCACAGTTGTTTCCCTCTGATGATGCTCGTGTAGCTTTTATCTGTTCTCTTCTCACGGGACGGGCACTGGAATGGGCCACCGCACTCTGGGCAGGAGGAGAGCTTTCATTCCCGAGTTATGACGACTTCATTGCTCAGTTTCGAGAGGTTTTTGAACACGCCGCGGGAGGGAAGGATCCCGGTGAGCAATTATTATCCTTACGTCAAGGAAATTCCACGGCGGCAGATTATACTCTCTCATTTCGCACCCTCGCGGCTCAGACGGGCTGGACCGACGATCCACTTAAACTCCTCTATCGAAAGGGCCTGCACGCGGATCTTCAGGGAGAACTAGCCTGCCGCGACGACGACAAAACTTTGAGTCAACTCATGGAGCTCGCTGTCCGTCTGGATAACCTCTCGCGAGCCCGCCGCACCTCGCTCAGAACACACTTCAACGAGTATCCCTCCGCCAGCTCCGGGCCCGAACCCATGCAAATCGGCTTCACGCGCCTTTCCACAGAGGAGCGCGAGAGGAGGCGGAGAAACAATCTATGTTTATACTGCGCTCAAACCGGCCATCTGAGGGCGTCCTGTCCCGTGAGACCCACTCATGGCGATTTTTCTGCGGTGAGTCCCAATACTCGTTATTCTAATTCTCTCAATTTGGAGGTTTCTCTGTGTACTACTAATGAATCTCTGAAAGTTACAGCTTTAATTGACTCTGGGGCAGCTGGAAACTTCATTGATCTGGCCTTTGCTAAAGCCCATAATTTATCTCTAATTCCATGTGGATCCCGTGTGGCTGTGGCAGCGCTAGACGGGCGCCCCCTGGGGTCGGGTCAGGTCCAGTACACCACTAAACAGCTCACCCTTAACATTGGAACTAAACATACTGAATTAATTCATCTGTTCACTATCCACTCTCCTCTTCATCCGTTAATCCTAGGATTTCCCTGGCTGGAGAAGCACAATCCTCATATTTCGTGGTCTGAAAGGAGGATTATTCAGTGGTCCCCTCACTGTATTTCCCACTGTCAACCCGCTGTTCATGGTCCTGAAGCAGCCCAGAATTGTATCAAAAATCCAGATCTCCAAGGTGTTCCAGCTGTTTATCACGACCTCGCCCAGGCTTTCAGTGAGCAGGAGGCTTTTTGGCTACCACCCCATCGTGCAGGAGACTGCGCAATCGAACTGTTGCCTGGAGCGTTACCTCCCCGCGGGAGAGTATATCCATTATCCCAGCCTGAGACTGACGCAATGAAGGCTTACATAGATGAACAACTCGCTAAGGGCTTCATTACATCCTCTACTTCTCCTGTTTCAGCTGGGTTCTTTTTTGTGAAAAAAAAGGATGGAGGCCTTCGTCCTTGTATCGACTATCGTAGTCTGAACGAAGTTACTGTGAAATATCGCTACCCTCTGCCTCTGGTTCCCGCAGCCCTGGAGATGCTTCGCACCGCTAAGTTTTTTACAAAGCTGGACTTACGGAATGCCTATAATCTTATTCGGATTCGGAGGGGTGATGAGTGGAAGACGGCTTTCTCGACGACCACGGGGCACTATGAATACCGGGTAATGCCGTTTGGCCTTTCGAACTGTCCCTCTGTGTTCCAAGCTTTTGTAAATGAAGTATTCCGCGACATGCTGAGCCAGAGAGTCATAGTTTATATTGATGACATCCTTATTTATTCAAATTCCTTTGAAGACCACGTACGGGATGTGCGAGCTGTCCTCCAACGCCTCATCAACAACCAGCTGTATGCAAAGGTTCAGAAGTGTGAATTTCATCAAACCCGCATATCCTTCCTTGGCTATGTCATCAGCGCAGAGGGTGTTACCATGGATGACAGCAAGGTTACAGCCGTTGTGAACTGGCCTCGACCCACCACTGTGAAGGAGCTTCAACGTTTCCTGGGGTTTGCGAATTTTTATTGAAGGTTTATCCGAAACTTCAGCATCACTGTGGCCCCGCTAACATCCCTCCTTTAGGGGGGGGGAAACATTTCAAGTGGTCGTCTGAGTGCACTTTGGCGTTCAATCTTCTAAAGGAAAAGTTCACCTCAGCTCCCATTCTCCACCATCCGGATCCCGAACGGGAATTCATTGTGGAGGTGGACGCCTCTAATACTGGCATCGGCGCTATTCTGTCCCAACGCCACGGTAACCCGGCTAAGATGTTTCCCTGTGCCTTTTATTCACGCAAGCTCAATCCTGCAGAACGGAATTACGAAGTGGGAGACAGAGAACTTCTGGCTATGAAAGCCGCCTTCGAGGAGTGGAGACATTGGCTTGAGGGATCTCGCCATCCATTCACCGTTCTCACTGACCATCGCAACCTGGAGTACATTAGATCAGCCAAACGTTTGAATGCTCGACAGGCCAGATGGTCTCTGTTCTTCTCCAGATTTAATTTTAAAATTACCTATCGTCCAGGATCTAAGAATGGAAAGGCTGATGCGCTCTCTCGCCAGTTCGATGGTTCCAGTGAACAGTTTGAACCCACATCAATTCTGCCATCCACACTCATTGTTGCGCCAGTTCAATGGGATATCATCTCGGAGATTACGGAAACCTTGAGGAACCATCCTGTCCCTTCCGAGTGTCCCCCTGATCGACTCTTTGTGCCTCCTGAACTCCGCTCTCGAGTTCTCCAGTGGGTTCATTGCACCCCCAGTGCAGGTCACCCCGGGATTTCTGCTACCCAGCATCTTGTCACGAACCGTTTCTGGTGGTCCTCGTTAAAAGCTGACGTCATCAAGTTCATCCACCAATGCACCGTCTGCAATACTGTCAAATCCTCACATTTGAAACCAGCCGGACTCCTTCAGCCCCTACCAGTTCCTCGACGCCCATGGTCCCACATAGCTGTGGATTTTGTCTCTGATCTTCCTTCCTCCCAGGGATACACTGCTGTCCTTTCCGTGGTTGATCGATTCTCCAAGGCCTGTCGTTTCATCCCCCTGGCTGGTCTGCCCACCGCCCTACAGACGGCGGAGGTACTCATGCATCAAGTATTCCGTCTTTATGGTCTTCCGGAGGACATTGTCTCGGACCGTGGTCCTCAATTCACTTCTCGAGTCTGGAGAGAGCTCTGTTCCAAGTTAAATATAAATGTAAGCCTAACTTCGGGGTACCACCCTCAGGCCAACGGACAGGTCGAGCGTCTTAATCAGGACCTCACACGCTACCTCCGTACATACTGTCATCAGAACCAACAGGACTGGAGCCGATACCTGGTTTGGGCGGAATATGCCCAGAATTCCCTCCGTAAGCCTGCCACCGGACTAACTCCATTCCAGTGTGTGCTAGGGTTCCAACCCCCGCTGTTCCCATGGGCCGGCGAGCCCACGAATCTCCCGGCTGTCGATTCTTGGCTTCAACGTAGCGAGGAAACATGGAACTCTGCGCATGTCCACCTCCAACGAGCCGTCCGCCAGTTCCAACACCAGGCTGACCGAAGGAGGCGCGGGGGTCCCCGTTACCGCCCGGGACAGTGGGTGTGGTTATCCACCCGGGACTTCCGCTTAAAACTCCCATGCAAAAAGCTATCTCCCCGATTCATTGGTCCCTTCCAGATCCTCCGTCAGATCACACCTGTGTCTTATCGTCTTGCACTTCCCTCTACTTATCGTATCTCACCCACTTTCCATGTGTCTCTCCTCAGGCCCGCGGCAGCTCCCAGGAGAGAGGAGGTCCAGGAGGAGGTCGCTCCAGTGCAGGCTCCCCCCATTGATGTCAGCGGCGAGCAGGCGTACCGGGTGCGAGAGGTCTTGGATTCCCGGCGTCGCGGCGGGGTTCTCCAGTACCTCATCGACTGGGAGGGGTACAGCCCGGAGGAACGCTCCTGGGTCAGGTCCCAAGACATTCTGGATCCCTCTTTGGTGGCTTCCTTCCATCAAGAACACCCGGATCGTCCAGCCCCGAGGCCCCGCGGGAGACCCCGCCGCCGTCCAGGTCCTCGCTTCCGGAGCCGCTCGCAGGGGGGGGGGCTCTGTCACGGAGCGCTCCGTGCTGCCTCCCTCTGGAATCATCAGATCACTATCTCCCGAATTCTAGAAACTGCACTTCCCATCATTCCAGTCACCTTATCATCTGTCATTACCATCACCTGGACATCTTCAGCTCACCTATATCTGGACTGTTCTTCCCATTGTTTAGTTGCGAAGTCTTGTTTTGCCAGTGTTATTCCTGCAGACAGTTCCGAGCATTATTTCTAAGATTCCCGTTTCCCTGGTTTTGATCTTAGCCTGTTTTCCTGGACATTTACGAACGTTTCTCTGCCTGCCCTGACATCTGCTCACTTCTGACTACGAGTTTGGATTGCCCTTCGGTTTTGTCTGCTTGTGTTGCATGTCAGCTCTAAAGTGTCTTCTGGTGTGTTACAATAAAGCTTTGCACATGGATCCAACTGCCTCAGCCTCTCGTTCACAACAGCCTTCGGCCCCTGAGACCCGAGCACAACAGATCACACATACACTGGAACAAAGGTTTGGAATATTTAAGATTTTTAATGTTTTTGCTTTTGGTCACTTAAGCTGCATTTATTTGATAAAAATATATGAAAACAGTAATACTGTGAAATATTATTACAATTTACAATAACTGTTTTCTATTTAAATATAGTTTAGAATGTAATTTATTTCATTGCCCTTACAAGAAACATTTACTGTTATTAACAATAATATTTGTATTTAGTTAGAATGCATTAAATTGATAAAAAGTGACAGTAAATCATTTTATAATGTTACAAAATATTTTTGTACTTTTCGTTTTTTTAGTTTTTTTTTTACTAAATCCTGAAAAAGTATCATGGTTTATTTATCACAAACATATGATGAATCACAAAAATATTAAGCAGAACAGCAGTTTTCCACATGATAAAAATCATAAATGTTTCTGAGCATCAAATCAGCATATGAGACTGATTTCTGGAAGGATCATGTGACAAGACTGGAGTAATGATGCTGAACATTCATCATTTTTGGGAAAAAAATCAGAACTCAATTCAGTTCAATTTGTGAGTTCAGTTGAACTCAGAGTTCAATTCAGAACTCAATTCAGCTTTGAGGATATTCACTGAAAAAAAAAATACATTTGACAGTATATTTACATAGAAAACAGCTATTTTACACTGTAATATTTCACAATATTACTGTTCTTGCTGATTATTATTAATATGTATTAAATAAATGCAGCCTTTGTGAGCATTAGAGACCTATTTAAAAACATTAAAAATAAACATTTTAAACTTTTGGCCACCAATGCAGATCATATCATAAGTTCTTCCTATACCAGTCACTCTTTATAAGATTGAGCAAGTATTGACCAAGTATTCATGTTGGGTGCTCTACTCATCTAAACCTAGATTTCTGAAGTAAATTGTTTGTATTTACAACATTATATTTAGATCTTTGTATTCCACAATGATTTTGAGAAACAACGCTGCACTCATTTATAAAACATAACTGAACTACAGTCTATATACTTGTCTAGAAATACATGACCAAGGACTGAAAATAACATTTCTTATCTGGATTCTGCAATAGTGTAATGAAATAAAACAGAAGATGCAATATTTCCTCTTATTCTGGGAATTTATATTTTCAGAGAAAAAACAAGCAAACATTTATTGTAGTCTTTTAATTAATTATGCAACATTACCAACTGTTGAAACCACCAAATCCACTTTTACCATTGGAAGTGTACTCTATTAATTGTGTATTTCTGAACTGATTTATGCATTTGCATTGTTAACATTCAAGAACATAACAATATTGTTAGAGAAAATAAAGTTTTTGCATTAAAAATCTTACTGAACTGAATGACATAGTTGACCGACAAATGAAGTTTCTGTTATTAATCACTCAAGCTCATGTCGGTCCAAACCCGTAAGACTTTCGTTCATCTTCAGAACACAAATGAAGATACTTTAGATGAAATCTGAGCGCTTTCTGTCCCTCCACTGACAGCTACGCAACTACCACTTTGACGTTCATAAATAGATCGTAAAACTACTCCATATGAATTGAGCGTTTTATTCCAAAATATTCTGAAGAGACTCGATCGCTTTATATGATGAACAGATTAAATTTAGGCTTGTATTCACACATGAACATTCATCAACACTCATCAGTTATGATAAACGGAAGCTAAGTCTAACTCTTCTGCAGAATCTGCTTGGCCACACACTAGTGTGAATAATGTGCTATCTAGTGCTCTGAAACCTGGTCCACCATGCATGAGAGACCAAGACATCATGAGATCCTTCATTCACACACACACACACACACACACACATACACACACACACACATCAGATCTGTTCAAAACATGATTCACACACACACACACACACACACACACACACACACACACACACACACACACACACACACACACACACACACACATCAGATCTGTTCAAAACATGATTCACACACACACACACACACACACACACACACACACACACATCAGATCTGTTCAGAACATGATTCCTCTGATGTGGGTTATGTGTGTGTTATTAAAGACGCTTCTGCTGTAATATATTGTGTACTGTACTAAACCTGTTAGTGCGGGTTCTGGACTGATCTTTATCTTTTCATTATTATCTTTATTAAAACAGAGACATTTAAAGATGATGTCAGAAGACAAAGATGTTAAAGTTAGAAGCAACAATGAAAGAAATACAGGAACAGAAAGTTAAAGTCGAGGGAATTAAGACACACATTCAAGAGAATCAATCAATATCACAGTTTGTAGATCAGTGTGTGTGTGTGTGTGAGTGTGTGTGTGTGTGTGTGTGTGTGTGTGTGTGTGTGTGTGTGTGTGTGTGTGTGTGTGTGTGTGTGTGTGTGTGTGTGAATCATGTTCTGAATAGATCCGATGTGTGTGTGTGTGTGTGTGTGTGTGTGTGTGTGTGTGTGTGTGTGTGTGTGTGTGTGTGTGAGAATCATGTTCTGAACAGATCCGATGTGTGACCCCGTTTACATGTAGCATTGTATTCCGATTATAACCAGTTTAAAAGTCCAATCAGAATGAAAATGCTCCATGTCAACACCTCAATCGGAATAAAAATGCTCAAACCGATTGAAATTTCAGTCGGATTGAAGGGGGTGGAATAAACCTTTTCATGAACCGATCAAACGAAAGATTACACCATGTAAACGAGCTGATCCGATTACTTTGAGTGAACGTCTTTCTGCGCATGCCTGGTTTTGCGCCAGATAATTCTGTCAGCTAACATAACGCTTTGTTTGTGATCCAATGTGGATTCTGATCACCGTATAAGGTAGGAATATTTATACCCGATGCAAAAAACTATGCACGCTAACCATTACCATGGTAAACATGGTAAATACGAACACCAAGAAATCAGACAAATCATGTTATCATAATCCTGTTTTAATTTTATCTGTCTCTATCGGACTATCCTCTTTTAAATATAACTGTATCCTTCTGGGAGAGAGTGCTAAAGCTCCTCAGGTCATATTTTTGGTGGCATATTTGTAGAAATTATCATTCTTTCTAAATATTATGTAAATATGTCCTGTAACTATACGAAACAGAAACAGACGCAATCTGAATAAGTGTCCTCTTCCAATTGTGAAATAGACGTTCACAAACGTCATAAACGGTAAACCACTTTATTTATGTGTGACTAATGTGCAATTTTGACACAAATTAATTCATTATGATCAATGGATGGCTTTTTATTGTAAACCTGTGGTAAAACATTCAATATTAAATATTCAATTAAACAACAAAAATGCCAGCAAACGGTCGCTCTTATCGTGTTTGTTTTGCGATCACGCTGTTTCCAGTGATTTCTTTCTGATTAGTTTTCTGATAAAACTTCCATTCCGTTTTGTTTGTGTGACGTTGTTCCATAGAGGCGTGTTACGGGCGTGTTTTAGTGAAGCGCTGTGGAGCTTCTGGCCCAACAGTGTAAACGCAGCAGATTTTGGGCACGGTGCTACTGGCCCGAGGCTATTAGCCTGGCACGACCCGTTTAAAGCCCTGGCCCGACAGTGGAAACGCGGCTAATGCCTACAACTAACGCCCGTTTCACACATACTCCGTATGCGGTGCGTGTTGCAATAATGCGTAACTGATCCGGTGCTGTAGGCTATACCACAAATACATACTCAATATTTGTATTTCAAATCCAGAAGTTATCAGCAACTTTTATTTAAAAAAAGGTTTTTTGAGCATTGCGATTCTCTTTGTACACATATACACACTTTAATAGACGTATTCACGTTTAAAAACAATTTAAACAACATATTATTAAATGCATTACTTTTATACAACTATATATTAAGTTGCTCAAGCAAGTGGTAAAATATTTTACCGTGTACTTATATTAAAATTGCATAGCCTACATTTTAAATTGAAACTTAAAATTGACAAAAACAGCAGACTCTTACCCTTTCTTTTGCATAATTTAAATCTTTATACAATAAATCTTGCATGTCAGAAAGAACTTGTTTTTCCACCTCCACGAATGAGATAAGTGTTGTTTGTTATGCACTGCTGTATACGCACCGCAACTAAAACGGATGGACGGACAGAAAACGCGTGCAGTGTGAAAGCTCTAACCTGTTAACATGGGTAGGCTACGGAAAAAAATACGCACCGCATACGCACTGCAAACGGAGTATGTGTGAAACGGGCGTAACGCAACGATTAAGTGATGCACCATCTTGACAGGATTGAAAACGTGGGAAATAATGAGCTTCCAGATGCGGCAGACAAGCTGTGTGCGCATGTCACAAAATTATTTCGATTGAAAGCGTCAGCACATGTAAACACCTGATCGGTTTAGATAACATCCCATGTAAACAGTCAACCGGAATCCGTCAATCAGAACGTTCTCAATCAGAATAGCAAAAAAGTGTGCATGTAAACGGGGCTTGTATGTGTGTGTGAATCATATTCTGAACAGATGGAAAAGTTGAGATGAATCATCTCTGAATGTGTTAAACTGAATTTAGAGTTGAAAGTCTAGTTGTGCTCGTATCATCCAGACACGTTTCAGTGAGTCTCATTGTGTCTCATATTTCCTCTCTCTTCTCTGTGTGTGTGTTTCTCTTTATTTCACTGACAGAAGTTCAGCTGTGTTATTAATGTGATGAAGAGACAATAAGTCTCTCATCAGGCTATTCTCACTCATCAACACAGTCTCACTGATGATCCAGTATTATAAACCCCAAACCCAGGATAGAGTGTGTGTGTGAATGTGGTCTGGAGTGTGTGTATGAGGCTCAGTGTGTTTCTGTCAGAGACACTGTAGAAGGACAGAGTTCCTGCACTGTGATCCACATACACTCCTGTTCTACACACTCCTGTTCTCCTGATGGGCTCTACAGGGAGATGAGTCCCTCTGTTATTGTGCCTGAATGAGTAACTGGAGGAAGTGCAGAACAAACTCCAGGACTGATCATTAGATCCAAACTCACACTCTTTACCCCGTCCCTTCCTGCTGATGCTCTTCCTGCTGATGCTCTTATATGACACTGATATATCCACAGCAGACCCACTCCACTCAATCTCCCAGTAACAGCGTCCACACACACTCTCTCTACACAACACCTGAGGCACATCAAATCTGTCTGGATGATCAGGATACGGCTGGACTGTGACAGTGCCAGTAATCACTCTGTTCTCCTCAGACAGACGGAGGAGTGTATGCGCTGTGTTCAGATCCAGAGTGAGGCGATGAGAATCTGATGGAGAGAAAACACACATCAGTGAATTACAGAAACTCTCTATCTCGAGTCTTCATCTCAGATCTGACTCATTCATTCAGGATTGAGTGTCTGTGTGTGTGTGTGTGTGTGTGTGTGTGTGTGTGTGTGTGTGTGTGTGTGTGTGTGTGTGTGTGTGTGTGTGAGTGTGACTCGTTCATTCAGGATTGTGAGTGTAATGGAAAATTTTGATTTTCATTGATTTACAGTGTTGATTTTCATTATTTTCATTATTAAGACATTGAAATGATCTTTGCTGGACTGTACGTAGTCTGCCAACATATGACTAATGTGTGTGTGTTTTTAAACACTGGGAAACAGGTGAGACATCAGGAGGAGGCAGGTTGAAAAGGGGCTCTGACCCCTAGGGTCAGAGGCCGTCCAATTTAGAACTTGTGAGTTTGTAAGAATAAACTCAGCAGGATTAGATGACTAGCAGAGAAACCTTCCCTTGTTTAGATAAGGGCCTGTAAGCAGGAGACCTTGAAAGCAGTATAAAGGCTCCTCTGCCATCCCTCCCTCGTCGCACTTGTTTCACAGACTGTACTGGTGACTTCTGTGTGGCAACTGGGCCTTCTTGCAAGAATAAATACTTTTAAAAGACAATTTGACTTCAGAAATGTCTCTTACGCAGTGATGGTTGTTTAATGAATATTTTTGCCACAACAATTGGTGTCAGAAGAGTGGAATTCCTTGGATGTGCCCTTCGGACCCGAGAGCGGACGGTGAATTGGCCTCCTGGACTCAGAGTCACAGCCCTACCCCGAATAGTTTTGAGGGACGAGGGGCCGTTCTGCCGGGGTCCGGAGGAAGCAACCACTGGAATTAAAGTGAAAACGAACCCGTGGCAACAAAACATCTCTGGTAAGAGACAGCTAAATTCTTTTCTTTTTGGGGGTTCAAAAATGATGAGTGAACGTGAACCATGTTGGCTGAGTTTGCTTTTGGTACGAGCAGAGGAAGTTTTTTTGAGGGAGAAATTGATCTGACAGATTCAGACCGGTTTCTACCAAACCTAGCTCGTTGGTGGACGAGAGTGCCACAGGTGATTCAGATAATCACAGTTGCTGATTAATTAGTTTTACTCAAAATCTCTGTAACCTGAGAAAGTCTTGTACAAGTGGACGGAAGAGCCACACCTGATTAATTAGGTGAACCAGAATTAATCGAGCGCTAGAAAGTGCTCACAGAAAGATTTTGAGTAAAACGTAATTACAGGAAGCACAGCATATTTGCTAAAACCCGGCCGATTTTGGGGTGAAAGAAAATCGGAGCTGTTGAAGACGTTTGACAGATCAGTAAGACACGTGTCAAAAGAGTTAAATCCAGAAAGGAGATTCAGCCAAAATGGGGTCATCTAACAGTAAATGCGACCGGTTTTGTACACCGGTTTACAGTCAAATGAAAAAAAATTATGGGAAAGTTGATTAAGTACCATGATTTTCCCAGGGAGGGAATGTTAAGTGTCACTAGGCTGACAGCGGTGAGAGACTCGATGGAAGAGGGAAGTGAAAAACAAAAGGTTGTTGTGTGTGAGACGTGTGTGTGGATTGTAAGCAAACAATCGTGTACTGGTTAGATGAGGCAGAGCGAAAAGAAGGGAAAAGGATGCAGAAGGAACTAGCATGTAGGGAAAGCTGAGAAGAAATATAGTAAAATGTATGTTATGAAAATAAAATTTCTGATAGAATTTATGGAACTATTTATGAACGCCTGTTAAGACAAATTAAGTGACAAAGATGAGGAATGAACAAAAGTTTTATTAAGCAGAATGGGAACAATTATATTTTACTGGTAAATAGTGATGTCTAGAGAATTTTCATAACAAGAGTTGAAGGAGCAAGCATCAATAATGGCTGTCTGTGCAATTTAGGGATTGAGATATGTAATGATATTTTGTTTTTTTGTGAAACAGCAGAGATAGTGGGACTGAGAAAATATTAAATATTAAGTTGAATCTGCAGACTAACCACTTGATAGCGAGACAGAAGAGAGCAAATGCTGTAAGCAGCTGTGCTCTGAAGCTTTCACTTCAAAGAAATGTGAAGTTAAAAAAGAAAATGTTTAGTGAAAACCCCTTAGAATATGTTGAGTGATTTTCTTTGCAACTTATGGAAATTAATGTGCTGCCAATAATAATGATGAAGATTATGATTTGGCTATTGTGATTGAATCCGCCACTGGTGGACTGTAAAAGAATACAGAGAACTGCTTATCAGTGGCTCTGTTTACATTCCTGATGGGGACACACTGCTTCAAGGGTGTGCAGTAAGTTTGAGCCGTTTGCAAGCTCAATGATCAAACTATAGGCAAAGAGAGTGTTTTAATTGTGGTCAGCAGGGCCATTTAGCCCGTAATTGTAAATGGTCACTCAGAAAAGAAAGTGATAACGTGAAAGTGACGTGTATTAATGTGGGTTTTTGAAAGTAGAACAGTATTTAAATGACGATATTAAAGTTTTCGTCTGAGAAAGAACTAAGAATGTGAACGCAGTGCTAGTGAAAAGAACGTGCAAGTAAATAAGGGAGAAAAGAAAGTTAAAGGAAAGTTAATAGATGGAAGTCGTAAGAAGATTGAAGATAAAAAGAAGGTTGAAAGATTTAAGTCTTAAGGGAATCCTTTTGAAGGAAAGAGCTAGTGAATTGATGAATACGGGTTGATGTAAAATTACAGATAATAATGACTCCAACAAATGAGTTGCAAAATATTTTAAAAGTACCGGTAACTAAAAGGATGATTGTGTTTTTAATGGAATACTTTAAAAGGGTTTAGATGATATAGAGAGACTAATCTCACAGATTATTTACAATGAAAAATGCAAAAAATGTATCACAAGCGGAGAGTGCTAGCAGCCTCAAAAGTTAGTGTGAATCCTAATTGCAGATTGATAAACTCCTAGAAAAAAAAATAAAAAAAATAAAATAAAATAATTGAGAACTTGACAACTAAAATTGAGATGAAATGTGATCAAATAAGTAGAAGCAGTATTACTGGATTAACAGTTGCTAAATGTAAAATGTGTGTCTGATTAAACAAACAGTTTGTTAGTGTTTTGAACGTGGAGGAATAGTTGACCATGAAAGAACTAGGAGCTGATGTTTTGCTTTCAAAAGATAAGCTTGTGATTGGCTGAAACAGTTTGCTTATCTGAATCTGGTGTGTGCTGTGGCTGAGACGTCCAGTGTGACAGAGACACAATCTGACTGGAAATTTGTAATGTAATGTTCCCTGATGTGGGCAAAAGACAAATATAAAATATGGTTGTTTGAAAATACATGTAAATTCTGGCAAAGATGCCTTAAGCTGGGCTAAAGTTAAAAGATGGTAGATAAAGTTTGATTTTAGAAGTTTATGAGAGTACAGTGTACCAGTCCTGAATGCCTCAGCGTCTCTCTCATTCAATGTCAGCTGAAAGCTGTTGTCTGAGCCTGTGTAAGGCACATTGTTTTAGTTGAAAACCATAGACATGGATGTTAAAAGAAATCATGCTACAAGGCAGTTCAGATTTCATACATTTAAAGGGAAATTTGTAAATGTTTTAAAAGTAAAGCTGAATGACTTTAAAGAAGTCTTAAACGATAGAAGTGACATTTTTGACTAGTTTAGGACCAGTAACTTCTTTGTCTGATTTTAGCCTCCACCATGAAACAGGGCTGATGGCTCCGGCTACAGATGTAACAGTACACTGAATGGACGGTTGATTCAATTGCGATTTTGCTGATTTGAAGATGTTTAAAAGATTTAGGTGATTAAATACTGTTGTTATTAACCTGTCTCCCTGTGTTAACACTATTAGGCAGTCCAGAGTGCTCTAGTGACTCTTGAATGTGCCTTTCCTAAGCTCCAGAAAACAACTGAGTCTGTTGGGGAAAACTGATTTCGTGGTGGGAAAGAGCGGCTACCAGTGTGCACGAAGTGGCTACTCAAGGACGGGTAAGAACCTTTGGCCAGAGGTCAACCTAAGGCAGGGGGTCACGCCGACACTGGCCATCTCCTGAAGGGAGGTGTTTTTATGTGAGAAAGGTATTAGAGTTGAGCGGTGACTGTGAGGCCAGCAGCATCAGCAGAACATTGAGAGGGGAGATGAGCTGTAAGGAGTTACGGCAGTCTGAAAAATGTGCCAGTCCCAGAAAAATGTGAGTTCCTCTATATACCACTTGCAAGAAACCGCATTCATTGTATGGCTTGTTTTTCATTATGACAAGTGTTTGAAACTATGCCAGGGGACAACACCCTGATGAAGATTATAGATAAAGAGCTAATGGAAATAAGCTTTCAAGAGCCAGCTGAGACTGTGAGGTGATTGTCATTATTTGTTGTGGAGACAGTAACAAAACTTAATTTATATCAGGAACATGATGCTGGTTGTCTTATGGGCAGGGGAAATTATAGAAGTGTTGATATTGAAATAATATGCCTGACAGGAGTTTTAACTCCTGAAGGTCATTAGACATGTTGGTGGCTAAAGATGAAGACATCTTTTGTAGATTCAAGAAAAGTCTGGATAAAGGTTAATGGTCAAAGGTTATTGTAATGAATTTATTATTATGTTTTATCTAAATTACAGTCTTAGAAAAGATTATTAATGATAGTGAGAGAGACTGCTTGAGTGAAGGAACGGATGGTATTCTGTCAGTCTTTCTGTTATCCGCCTGCTAAAGCAAAGCTGAAGCAAAATAATGATAATGAACCAAAACAACCCAGCTGACTTTTCTAAGAGAAAATGAATAATGAACAAACGTGCTTTGAAACTGGTAAAGAGACCATGTAAAATTAGATAAAAGCTACAGGAAAATGAGAAGTTTAAAATCTTATTTAAAATTCAAATATGTTTAGAGTTAAAATCAAAGATATGAATATGAGAATATGAGCGGTTCATAGTCAGGTATGCGTGTACAGGTATGTGTGTGTTGATTCATGTTTGGTATGTGTTAGTTTAGGGGAGCTATTCTGTCCCCATAGTGTGTATATTGTGTAAGTGACCTCTGGAATGAGTTTTATCATTACAGATGGGTTTAAGGCAAATGACAAATTTGAAAGAAGCAAAAATCTGATGAAAAGACAATAAAGAACACGGGGCAAGTTTTAAGTTGATTGGTCATCAACCTCTGTCTGGTAGTAATTACTTTAGTAATTTATGGTGTTGATTTGAATTACTTTCTAGATCAGGTTGAGTATTTATGTAAATGGGAATTGTGAAGTTGTAGATCGTCGTCCATCATGGGTTGATATAAACGAAAATGTTTTGATGAAAAAAATGATTTGATGAAAAAAAACAAAAGTGACACATTGGCTAAGTCAATATCAAATTATCCAGAGAGCCCCTCACATTTATGATTATTGTGAACAAAGGAGGAGAATGTTGTTTGACTGACACTGACGATTAGGTCTGTACACCACGACCTGACCTGATAGAAACAATTGATGACTTTGACATTGGAAAATGTTTGTAGATGGCTGACTTAAGAGACTAAATAAAAGGCCTGAAAAACAGTGAGACTCAGGGCCAGTGCCCTTCAAATTATTAGATAAGAAGATGAGATTGTGGCTTACGTAATGTTTTGTTTCAGAGGCAGAGAAAGATGTCTGGGGGAAATTTGACTGAAGGACAAACATTTGGGTTAGTGTTGAAAACTTTGTTTACCCAAACACCATTGTTAAATTGATGCATGAGTTGGATCATGCAATCAAAAGGGGGAAGGTAACAATTGCCATACCAAGGGGTTCAAATTTGATGAATGCAATCGCACAGGTGGGACAATACATTTTGGGAGGACACAGGGTTTAATTGGGAAAAAGCCCTGCAAAAAGCCATTCTTCTACCTAACGACAGGGCAGATTCGGCAGCGAAGGACGCGGCAGCACAGCAGACAAAAGAAACTATGTGCACTTTACTATCTGAGAATAACCTCGATGTTTGTTTTTTTTCTTTACAGAGCGTGCAGACTTTTGATACAGGGCAGAGTGTGCCCAGTAAATAGTGGCTATGAATTTGGATGAATTTGGCTAACTATCCTGGCCTGGGGTTTTATTGTGGCAGAAAGGTGCCACTTGCGCAGCGCATAACTTAAAACTTTCCCTTTGCAGAATGGCAGGATGGATTGTGTCAAACAGAACTGATTCTGTTCCAAATGTATAAATATTGTTTTGTTAACATGAGCAAAGTGGGTTGAGTGGTTTTAAGGGAAAAAAAAGGACCCTGAGTGCTGTTCAGTGAGCAAAATTATCTGGTGACAATATGTTTCAGGCTGTTGATTCCACAGGTCACACCAAAAGGGACGACCGGCCAGACGAGCGGTCAATAACAAAATAGCTAGGGTCTGCATTCACAGGTGACAGCAGGCAGGAAATGGTACATTCCAGTGGAGGTGCGGTCGGGATCTGAGGGAAAATCCCGTAAGGATCGGGAAAATGGTTGGAGAGGGCGACACATGGGTCCAAGCCTCTCACCTAATATTACACCAACAAGCCTCAACCATCCCATAGAGCAGAGCACAAAGTGAGGGATCAAAGGCTCGTGCTAGTAACGGCCTCCCTTGCCAACGATGGAAAGCCCATTGCAACAGTTCGCAAAGAGTCACCCTGGTGAAGACGGAATGTCCATGGGGCGAACGAGATGATCAACACACCTGGAGGAGGATGTGGACCAACTAATGCTTTAAGTTTAGTACAATAATTTGTTTTGTGATGATTTTGATGATTTTATTTGATTAAATCAAACTAGGGCATAGTATTGATATAGATCTAATGATTTGATTGGTGCAAATGTTTTCAGGAAAAGTAGAAAATCTATTCAATGATGTGAAGTACGGTAATAAGCAAAAAGAAAGTCTGTCGGTTTTTAACAACCACATTGGATAGAATGGATAAAATCATAAGACTCTTCTGGTTAGATTTGATTAAATAGGGTATTAAATAGAGCTTACTAAGTAAAACCATTGCCCGATTGAATTAGAAGTTAACAAAATATGGTTAGGAAAAATGGTTAGGAAATATGTAGATGGGTGTGGATTAATGGAAAAGGCTGAATGTATATGAGTTATGATTGTATGTGTTATTCTGATAATTTTGTTATTCATGGGTGAATACGAGTACTGGAATGTCTGTTCAATTGGCGAAAATGACAGCCTATCCCAAGGATGAACAAAATTAGGCAGACGGTGGAAGTAGCGGAAGCTACAGTAACGTGGTAAATTGGGGGGTGTTTTTCATTTTCTTATTTTCTTATTCTTTCTTTCTAAGGACGATGATAATGTGTAAAGAGGGTTAAAAGCAGCAGTCATCCATGTCACGAGGTGGCGTACAAGGACAGGGTTTGAAAATGAGGGATTTTTTATCTACTTTTATTTACTATTTTTATGGCTCATTGAATTAACTAGGGGGGTTGAATTGACGTGGTTTTCCTACTAAATATAAACTACACTTTTTCTTGTTTATACTGAGATGACTGAGGGTCCGATCTATAGTGTTGAGGATGCAATAACAGTGCTTATTCGTCTAGCCCGGTTTCAGAATAAACCTTTACTTGCTTGCTATAAAATTAAGGGCCTATCCTTACAAAAAACAGCCTAAGCTTATTTAATTTTAATCTTTTCTTTTCCTACAAGTTTAAAGAAGAGTGATCAGTTATATGAAAATCAGAAATGAAAAGTATAAGTGTAAGACTTAAACTTGGTGCATTTATTATTATTATTATTATTGATTAATCAATTATCAGTAAATGATAAAAAGGGGGAATTGTAATTGAAAATTTTGATTTTCATTGATTTACAGTGTTGATTTTCATTATTTTCATTATTAAGACATTGAAATGATCTTTGCTGGACTGTACGTAGTCTGCCAACATATGACTAATGTGTGTGTGTTTTTAAACACTGGGAAACAGGTGAGACATCAGGAGGAGGCAGGTTGAAAAGGGGCTCTGACCCCTAGGGTCAGAGGCCGTCCAATTTAGAACTTGTGAGTTTGTAAGAATAAACTCAGCAGGATTAGATGACTAGCAGAGAAACCTTCCCTTGTTTAGATAAGGGCCTGTAAGCAGGAGACCTTGAAAGCAGTATAAAGGCTCCTCTGCCATCCCTCCCTCGTCGCACTTGTTTCACAGACTGTACTGGTGACTTCTGTGTGGCAACTGGGCCTTCTTGCAAGAATAAATACTTTTAAAAGACAATTTGACTTCAGAAATGTCTCTTACGCAGTGATGGTTGTTTAATGAATATTTTTGCCACAACATGAGCAACCGATGATAATAAAGCACTAAAGAAATATCATTCTGTCACAGCTTTTGTCCTGAATGAGGCTCTGACAGAACCATCGCCATGGTGTGTGAGTGTGTGTGTGTGTGTTAGAGAGTCAGTGTGTGTGTGTGTGTGTGTGTGTGTGTGTGTGTGTGTGTGAGAGAGAGAGAGTGTGTGTGTGTGTGTAGACGTACATTTTCGTGGTCCTGCTGTAATCCTGATCTCTCCTCCATGATCCACACTACAAAACACACACAGTTAATCAGTAAACACACACAACCAGACACACACTCACACACACAAACCGGTACACTCCACACACTCACTCACACACAAACACACTCACACTCACACAATCTCTCTCTCAATGAAATTATTTTCAATTCAGAAAACTTTACTGGCGTGACAATTACATATTTAGTATTGCGAAAGCATTAAAACAACATGTACATCTATGTACAGTAAAATAAAAATAATATTATATATATTCATGGGTAGATAAAGCAAAAAAATATAATAATAACATAAATCAATAATAAAATAAAATAAATCAATAATAATAATAAAAAAGTATAATAGAGAAATCATGTAACGACTGAACTTAGAAATTTAACATTATATGTGTGTGTGTGTCTGATTGGGTGTGTGTTTTTGGGCTGTGAGTGAGTGTGTTTATTAGATGTTTGCTTGTTTCTGCTCATTATATTAATATTCATGTTTGCTGTCTGTCAAATTCCTTGTCGCAGGAGTTTCTTAGTCTAATAGATGCTTTAGATCTATTGCAGAGGATCAACGACTCTACTCATATTCAGGGCCACACGCTGGATCTCGTACTATCTTACGGGCTCGATGCCACTGATATTGTGTTCTCAGATGTTCTGCTCTCCGATCATAAGCCTATTTTATTCTCCAGGGCCCAGAAAACACCTCAGACTCCAGAGGGTTAAAGAACAGCGACGTTACTGCCTCATTACTGAGAAATATCCTGTAGCTTTTCAGTTGTGTTAGAAAAGCCATGTATGGGGGTTTCCGGTGAGCAGTGTAATGGAGTAATGGACTTCCCCATTCAGTGTCCTTTAACTACCCCACCGACTTTTACCTGACACGCTACAAACACTAACAAGACAACTTTTGAATAACAGTACCCATCTAAAATGGCAAGTAAAACAACGAAAACATCCAAGCGAACATAATAGCCGAGGCGCCCGTTACACCAAACGAAGTGAACATGGCGGCACTAACAGAGCTGTTGGAAGAGCATAGAGCGGCCTTGGCAGCCGAGTTCAAGGCTGCAGTTTCAACATCAGAAGTATAACTTGACTGTGTGCAAGCCACAGTATCTGATCATGGACAGCGACTTACCACGCTGGAGTCCCATCCATGCGGAGTCGCTAGATGAGCATGTTGAACGTCTAGAAACCTCCCTCGCAGCCTTAATGGAGAGCAACGCAAAGCTTAAAGCCAAGACAGCGGATCTAGAGGGCCGGAGCAGACGGAACAACATCAGGATCATCGATCGATGGCAGAAATATCTGACCAACGTTCTAATCTAGACCTCCAATTTAATTCAGAGTATAACTTACTTCTAACTCACAAAGTTGAAAAGCAATTGTTGAGTGTTAGCTGGCAAAAAAAAGCTGGCAAATCACTTGCATTTCAATCTCGAACTGTCCGTGCTTCTAGACTGTCACTGTTAGAAGATTTAATTTTAGGGATCATAGTTTCCAACCCGGAGGAAATTAATTAGATTTCTTTCAAAATACTATTCTAATCCTTATTCCTCAGAATGTAGGCTAACTCAAAGTTTTGAAATGGCCCAAGCACTTCTGATCAACTAAAATTCCCCTGCATTAACGATGGCTCCACAAATGATTTGGGCAGGCCTGTGTCTACCACAGAAATATAAGAGGCAATTAATTCACTTCAGAATGGCAAATCTCCCTGCCCTGATGCCTTTACCATCGTATTTTATAGACTTTCTCCTCCGTTTAGGCCCAATTCTACAAAGAGTATATAATGAGGCCTTTCTTTCAGGCCGGCTCCTAACAACCATGTCTGAGGCATCCATTTCATTGTTGCTTAAGAAAGATAAAGATCCACTGCTTTGCAGTAGCTACAGGCAAATTTCATTGTTAAATGTGGAATTCTATGTAAGGTTCTTGCCCTTCGCCTTCAGCAAGCGTTGCCTGCTGTTGTTTCCCCTGACCAGACAGGTTTCATGACTGGGAGACTCTCATTTTATAATACCAGAAGACTTTTTAATACCATCATTGATGCTGAGAAGGCATTTGACGGGGTAGAGTGGGAGTATATATATATATTTTTTTTATAAATTTGGTTTCAGCTCCAAGTTTTTATCATGGATTCGATTACTATACTCCTCCCCTGTAGCATCTGTGCAAACCAATGCAACACTTTCTAAAGCCTTTCCCCTTCATCGAGGCACACGCCAAGGTTGCCCCCTTTCTCCTCTATTATTTGCTTTGGCTATTTGGCCTTTTGGTTGTGAAGTGAGGAAAAGTTTAAGGGCATTACCTGGTTTTTAACCCTCTGAGGTCGGCAAACGCACCCGCGCGTTTTGCTGAATTTTTTTCACATAGCAGCAACATAAACTTAAAAATATCCGTCATTTATGGTCATATAAATAAAATAAATACATGATTATAAACTATAGAGGGTCTTCTTTTTTTGTGTACACTCACATTAACATCAAAACCTTGTTTTTATTTTTAAATAAATAAAATAAACAGGGTGCGCTTTCAGCTCACTCTGTCTCCGCAAAAATCTTTCTGAAACAAGTCTGGAAAATGAGCTGAAACTCAGCTAATACTTATCACACAACCATGAAACATGCGTCTAAAGAAAGCTTTACATTTCTACTTTTAAATAAAACAATTCACATTCAAAACAAATATTCTCCTGCAATGTAATCTGTATGAAACTAAAGAGAAGTACAGTTTCTCCCGTCTCATCTAATTAACTGTAATGAGTTCACACCCACTCGCAGAGCGCGCTATTCATAAGATAATGTGCTGAGGTGATCTATGCAAAATAAGGTAAACGCCCCCTGAAATGCCCTAAAACCAGCAAGTTTCATTCATTCACTTTCCTGCGCCGTTGGAAGATGACACGATTCACTGGTGAAGGAGCCCTTCAGCTAGTCCTGGATAGTGATGAAGAGTGTTCAAATTTTCCTCAGAAGAAGCGGGACTCTGACGACGAACGTTTGTATTTTGAAGAGCGACTTGATCCAGCCGTGGATAATATTTCGGATGAGTAAGTCTTTTTAAATTTACTTGCATAAGTTGACAAGCTATTTTATATAAACGTAGGCTACATATTTTACTGGTTGGACCATTTCCATACTTGTTGTCATTCAGAGTAATTTATATTTAAATGGTCTAGGCTATGCTGTATAAGTAGGCTTCATGCAGTCTGTTTTCTTTCGTTTTTAATAGTTTTGTTTAAAATAACACATTTCGAGCTTTCTATATATTTCTCTGGTATTTTAGGCAAAGCTTATGAGTTTGGGTTCATTTATGAGACGAGCTTCAGTTCACATGCCGACACGGAGCTCTATTGCCTGCTATTTTTAATTCTTATGTATTAAATACAGGCAATTTGTTGATGAAACAACGATTAAAATTAAGATACAATTAATACAAAACGAAATTCACTTTAAAGAAAGGCTTTATACAAAAAATAAACCTAATGAAATGGTCAAAATCTTGTCTGCCCACTCCATTTGTCTCGCGATTGCGCATGATCTTAGATCATAGGCCTGTATGAAAGTTAGAATTTTGAAATTGGGTTAAAATGTTTTTATTTGGTCTTTCAGCAGAAAATCATTTGTAACTACACTTTTTTATGCAAACAAATAAAACTAACATCCTGACAAATAAGAATGAAAGAAAACAAAAAAAACAAATAAATAACAACCCACCCAAAAATTCAACCCAAAGGTGCTATCCAGTGGTAAAAGCAGGTTATGAAGGCATAGTAAACATTAATCACTAGCTTGCAGAAAAGAAATAAAAGGGGACCAAATTTTTTCAAATAACAAAATCTTGTTTCTTAGAGCACTCCTAATTCTTTCTAAATGTAGTGTACCAGTCATCTCTGTTAGCCATAGTTTAATCGTTGGAACTTCCTTTTTCTTCCAAAACAAAAGAATACGTTTTTTTGCAGAAATTAAACCATACGAAACAAAATGTTGTTGTACCAGTGTAAGTTAAAAAAACTCTTCCGAAACTCCAAATATAATTAACATAGGATCTGGTTCAAAACATATGTTCAATGTATCTGAAAAAACCTGGAAAATCTTTTCCCAGAAACTTTGTAATTTTGGACACATTACAAAGCAATGAGACAGACTGGCATCTAAAATTTGACATTTATCACATAATGGAGACACCTCTGGAAATATTTTGTTCAGTTTAGACTTGGAATAATGAAGCCTATGAAGCACTTTAAACTGAATAAGACAATGTCTTGCATTAATGGAACACCTGTGGATACGTTCAAGACTGCGTTCCCACATTTCACTAGAAATTTCTACTGCAAGTTCCTCTTCCCAGGCCGATTTAATTTTCTCCATCGAAGGACCTTTCACCTGTTCTAAAGCCTTGTACAGAGAGGAGATGGTATTACCATCTCTATGACGTCTTTCCAAAAATGCATCCAGATACATAGGCATGGCAGTAACATAATTAGAAATGTTAGACTTCACAAAGTCTCTAATTTGAAGGTACCTAAAGAAATTATTTGAAGGAATATTATATTTCTTACACAGCTGTTGAAAGGAAGCAAATTTTCCATTAATATATAGATCCCCTATACTTCGTAGCCCTAAATTTTTCCACATCTCAAATGCATTGTCTAACGTCGAAGGGCAAAAGGAGGGGTTAGCTGAGATAGAGAGCAGGAAAGACATCTGGATGAATTTAAAATGCGTCTTTAACTGTTTCCAAATACGAATAGAATTATGAATAACAGGATTGTGATTATAAAGTGAACTAGCTATACCTGTGGGTGATAGAAGTATTGCGTTAATGGAATAAGGGAAGCATTCCTCCTGTTCCAGCATCAGCCAGCTCTCCCCTATCATAGTAGAATCTATCCATGTAGTCAAAACCCTCAGGTTTGCCGCCCAATAATAGTAAAGAAAATTAGGTAAGGCGAGCCCACCCTGTATCTTGGATTTACATAGGTGCTGCTTAGAAATCCTATGGACTTTATAGTCCCAGACAAAAGGAACCAGGATAGAGTCAAATTTTTTGAAAAAAGATTTGGGCAGAAATACAGGAATGTTCTGTACCATGTACAAAAATTGTGGGAGAAATATCATCTTAATTACATTTACCCTGCCCAGAAGAGAAATGGGAAGAGTTCTCCAGAACTTGATCATGGATTTAAGTTTAACCAACAGGGGATGAAAATTAGCCTCAACTAAATTGGAAAACTTTTTTGTCACCTCTATTCCTAGATATGTGAATTGTTCTGAAGCAACCTTAAAGGGCAAGTGATGAAGCCAAGAAGAATCTTTGATGGTGACTGGCATCAACACACTTTTTTCCCAATTAATTTTATATCCTGCAAATGTACCATATAAATTAATCAAATTAAGGATATTTGGAATGCTGCTATTGGGCTCAGAAATAAATAAAATTATATCATCTGCATATAATGCTAATTTATTATCAGTATTTCTGGTTTTATAACCTTTGATACCAGAATGGACTCTAATGGCCTCAGCCAAGGGCTCAATCGCTAAAGCAAACAAAAGTGGTGACAGCGAGCAACCCTGTCTTGTACCTCTATATAGATTAAAACGAGAGGATATTGTTTGATTTGTGAGAATTCTTGCACATGGACTAGAATACAACAATTTAATTATTGCAATGAAATTTTCTCCAAGATTAAACTTCTTTAATACCTCAAATAGGTAAGGCCATTCAATTTGATCGAATGCCTTCTCCGCATCCAGTGACAGAATGGCTAAATCTTGTGCCCGGCCTCTGGAAGAGTACATTATGTTGGAGAGACGCCTAAGATTAGAAAAAGAGTTACGTTTTGGTATGAAGCCAGTTTGATCTGGGTGCACCAAATTTCTAATTACTTTGTTTAATCTATGTGCCAAGGCTTTTGCCAGAATTTTTTGATCTGTATTTAGTAGTGAGATCGGCCTATAAGAACCCAGTTCCTCTGGGTTCCTTCCTTTTTTGGGGATTACAATAATAATTGCCTCATCTAGAGAGGGTGGCAGGGATTGATCTATAAAAGCCTGTTTGTAAACCCTAGATAAATAAGGTGAAAGTAGATCATTATAGGCTTTATAGAATTCATTACAAAATCCATCTGGACCAGGAGTTTTACAGCCTTTTAGAGATTTTATTGTATCTGATATTTCTTTAATAGTAATGTCTGCACCTAACTCGTCAACTTGTTCTTGATTTAATGAGGGAAGATTCTGTTGGTCTAGAAACTGATCCATAACTGAGGGGTCTATACATCCTTTGGATGAGTATAATGCCTCATAAAAAGTCTGGAACCTAGTATTTATATCCCTAGAAGAAGTGAGAGTTTCTCCTGTGTCTGATCTAATTTTGTATATTGTGCGTTCAGATATAATTTTACGGAGTTGTCGAGCTAAAAGTTTCTGAGGTTTATCACGGAATTCAAATTATTTTTGCTTTACACATAGTAAGGATTTTGAAATTTTAGAAGAGAGAATTTGATTCAATTTGTATTTAAGTGCACAAATTTCTTTATATTTTTCAATACATGGATGTTTAGCATTTTCAATATCTAATTCTCGAATTTTGATTTCCAATACCTCTAATTCAGCTCTACTTCTTTTTCTTTGAGATGCCTGATAGGAAATAATACAGCCCCCTAATGTATGCTTTAAATGTGTCCCATATCACCCCTATAGACATGTCAGGCTTGTCATTGAATTCAAAAAATGATTTTATCTCCTGTTTTAAGTAATTGATAAAGTCTTTATGTGTAAGTAAATAAGAATTAAGCCTCCAGTTTCTTTGTGGTTTCTCCATATTATCTAATTGAATAGAAAAAGTAACTGGGCTGTGATCGGAGATAACAATATTATGATATTTAGCCGTACATACCTGGGGCAAAAGTTTAGCATCCAGAATAAAATAATCTATTCGGGTGTAGACATTATGGACTTGGGAATGAAAAGAGTATTCCCTATCCGTCGGATAGAGAAGTCTCCACACATCAAACATATTAGAATTGGTTATATATGCATTCAAAAATTTACTTGAATTGGAACTAACTATTTTTGTGGAGGAGGATTTGTCCAAATACGGGTCTAGGACACAGTTAAAATCGCCCCCAATTATGAGATTTGTATCTGAAATATCAGGAATTAAGTCAAACAATTTTTTAAAAAACTCAGGTTTGTCACAGTTTGGTCCGTAAAGATTGACTAATGTCAATGGCACAGAAAAAACTTCTCCAACAACTATCACATATCTCCCTTCTTTATCTGAAATAGTTTGATTATTTTTAAACGGAACTCCTTTACGAATAAGGATAGCTGTGCCTCTAAATTTGGCAGAGAAATTAGAATGATATATTTGTCCAATCCACTTGCACCTCAGTCTAACGTGGGCAGTGCGTTTCAAATGAGTCTCTTGCAGGAACATAATATCCGAAGACAGTGATTTTAAATGAGATAGTATTTTCCCCCTCTTAACTGGTTCATTCAGTCCTTTAACATTCCAGGTTGAAAAATTCAGTGAAGCCCCTTTTGCATTTAGATTATTAAACATAAACAGTGAATATAACATCCTAATCTGCTCCAACCAATTACACTGGTAGTTGTTACCGTGGAAACCTTTAGCACCGACCCACCCTCCCAACAAAACATTAGATAATAACAGAACATGTTTAGCTGTTACAGAAACAAATGTACAGCACAACTTTCCACAAAGTTGTAGGCAAGAAAAGCGTAAGCTAAAAAATAAAACGTAGAAAAGAAAAGCCCACCTCCGCATATTACCTTTCAAAGACTTCACAACGGTCCAGCATCTAACGTTAGTCCGCTAATTAAAAGAAACTTCCAACAAAACAACAGGAATTCTTCTCGAGTTCTTGTTCAAATTCTACTTTCCTGCCCCAAACTGCTCGGTTGCAAATTTCCATGCTTCGTTCGCATCAGTGAAAAGCTTCTCTCCTTCGCTGTACGTCACCCGCAGCTTCGCAGGATACAGAATGCCAAACTTCACACCAGGTTTATCCCGAAGGAGCTGTCGTACTCTGGCAAAGGCCGCTCGACGTTTGACCACAGCCGAAGGGTAGTCTCTGAAAATCTGGATGGAGCGACCGTTAAAGGTTAGCTTTCTTTGTGATGACACTTTGCGCATAATGCTTTCCATGATATGGCCATGATGCACTCGAGCGATGAAGTGGCGCGGCGGTTCACTGTCCTCGGGTCGGGATCGAAGAGCTCGGTGCGCTCGGTCCAGAACAGGAAGTTCATCTAGTCCAAGCACCTCCATGAGCAGTTTAGCTACAAATTCTCTGGCACCTTGACCGCTCTCCAAACCTTCTCGGACTCCCGCGATTCTTATATTTTGTCTCTTAGAACGGCCTTCCAGATCGATGCACTTCTCCGTTAGTGCTGACACCTCCTCGGACAGATTTTTAACTTTGGCTTGTAGTTTCGTAACAGCATCTGACGAGGCCGTAGCGGTCTGTTCAAGGTGTTCGAGAGTTGTACGGTGGTCATTTATGGTTAAATGCATTACATCAAACTTCGCATCAATTTTCCTCTCCAGCATCGCCATCTCTCCTTTCAAGCTCTCTGTAATATCAGTTTTAACCTTGCCCAAATCCACTCGGAGTGATTCAATTGCAAGTAGCACAGGGTCATTCGGCCTAACCTTACTCGCGGTTGAGCAGGCCTCTTCCGTCTCGCCCGCGCACGCGGTCGAACTTTCTCCCTCAGCAGCATCTTTCTTTCCTTGTTTCTTCGACGGCATTTAGAAAAGCAAGTTGCAAATTATACTGGACGTATGCAACACTATAAAGGCTTTGAGATCCCTTTCGGACTTTTTGTTGTCTTGTTTTGATGAAATTTGAGTGAAAGTCAGCGGAGCTAAAACACACACGTCTTACTGCATCCTTAACCCGGAAGTCCTCCCGAATTTTGAAATTAATTTAGAAAATATTATGTATGTTTAGATTATATTTTGACTAGTGTTTATGCTGCCTCATTATCATCAACGAAGAGTGTTTGCAAACATCTATTGCAAATGTGTGTATGTGCTGATCTGCTGAAATGTGTAAACATGCCCAGCTGATGAATTGCAAATGTGTTAATGTTTGCGTTGTGCTATCTCCGTAATGGCCCATTGACACGCAATATATGCCTACAGCACGTGTCTACAATTATTCGCATCAGTTATTCATATAGACTAATGCTAATATAGACTACTTTGAAATATTTGTGTAATAGTTTTCAACTTTTAAAAAAAAAGGAATAGCTGCATCACCTTCATCTGCAACTCGGAGGGTGCGCAGCAACACAGTCGAACATCAGAACGAGTAAGTACAGTTCATTCAATTTTTTTTACAATATGAGCCTGTATGACTTTATTTTTGGAGGTTGGTTGATAATGTTACATATTTTTTCTTTGTGTTATCTTATCAGCATGCTAATGTCCATCAGTTGTGCATGTGCTGGAATAGTACTCTAAAATATATAATAATAATAGTTTTCAACTTTTTTTGAAAGGAATGATGTAGGTTCTGCAACTCGCACTAAGAGGGCACGCAGCAACATAGACAGAAATCAGAAAGAGTACGTACATATTTACCCACTATTTTACAGACGTTAGACCTGATGTTGTTTTATCAACATGCTGACTGTCCATCAGTTATGCATGTGTACTTTTTTATTAATAAACTTATAACCTTTATTAATATTAATATTATTATTTTTATAGGAATGTGGTAGCATCACCCTCAGCCTCACCTGCAACTCGCACTGGGAGGGCACGCAACAGGTGTCGTTCAGTTTTGAGAACAACTGAAAAGTAAGTACACTTATTCCCTTTCTTTCAGATATTAGTATAATTCTGTTTACATATTCTGGTTTTACATAGTCCATACAAACATTATGTGTCAGTATGGCTTTGCATCTGGCCAATGTTACTTTTAATGATTGAAATGCAGTTGTTATATTTGTGTAATAAACATGCTCACAGTTGTTTGTTTGTTTTACAGCTATAAAGGTGATGGTGATCATCAGACACCTGTTGCAAAGAGGGCCAAGGCAAACATTCAGACAAGCAACAAGCAGTCTACTCTGTCATGGAAAACAGAGACTGACAATGATATGGTTGATATGACATTGATATGACTTTTCTGTGTACACAGGAAAGAACAACTTTCCCACAGGCCATGGACTGTCACATTATGCTGTAACATCTCTTTTGGACTGTAAAGTTTTAGGCTCTGGGTACCATGTGTACAAGGACAATTTCTACACAAGCCCAAAGCTCCTCAAAGACCTGTTTGCAATGAAGTTTGGTGCATGTGGGACTTACAGGGACAACAGGAAGGATTGCCCACGTGATGCAACTAATTCAACGGGGCATAGGCATTTACTGTGAGATACCTGCAAATTTAGAACATTTAGTTCCTCCACATAGAGGAATTACAATAAAACAGATTGAAAAACAAAACCTTTGAATCTCCTCTTCTTTGTTCAGGCACTTGATGGCCCATTAGCCACTGGGGGAGTGTATGTCACACCCCTGGTCTGAATCTCATTAATATTGATGGGCCATTACCCCTCCCATGCATAAACCTCTTCTGACAAAAAAACTGTTTTACAAGGTTTAAATCAATGTATTGTTTTATGAGAACGATTAGGCAGGATGATTTTCACATCATTTTGAAGAAAAAACTCTGGGCGACAACATCCATTAGTCAAAAGTCTTGTGGACACATATTTACTATATGTTTTGTGGTCTTATTTCAGCAACTTTCATTTTTATTTTTTGCAAATAACCACGCATAAACATTATTCTCTTAAAAACACAAAGATTTACAAGCACGTTGATCAGATATGATGGTAGCCCTGTTTGTGCTTTATAGAGTGAATTTACACCTTTGCCATTAACATGTTTATAAATAACTGAAAAAACAAAACAAATGTCAGAGCATGTCAGAACACCTCCAAGGCCCAGAAAACCCCTCAGACTCCAGAGGGTTAACCTCTTATAAACTGTCCCTTTATGCAGACGACCTTCTTTTATATATAATTAACCCAATTTCATCGTTACCCGCCAATCCTCGAGATTTTTGTATCATTTGGCAAACTCTGGTCACAAATTATATCTTCAAAAGAGCTAATTGTTCCCTGTCAATTTAGCAGCTGAGACACTTTCCCAACATACTTTCCCTTTCCCACTTTCCCAACATACTTTTAAAGTGTTCTCAAGAAGGATTAAGATATCTAGGCATATTCATTACTAAGATCACAAAGATATCTCTAGAAAATGTTTTAATTCTTTAATTTATGTTTATAAGGCAGGTATAGACCTTATGTAGCTCCGCCCCTTTTCAGCGCTGCGCTCATTGTCTTTTGACTTCCGGTCTGTATTTTCACAGCGTTTTGCGTGTTTATTAATGAACGGCTCGTTTTAAAATCTTCCCGGTCGATTTACATTTGTTAAGTCATTTGCTTTAACCCCCTGAGGTCGGCGGTATCGCCGGCGATACCAGCTCGCTTTTTTTTTATCAGTGTAAAAGAAACTCATAAATACTCTGTTGACTTTGATTTTCCATAGGAGTTTCATACATCAATCGATTCTGTTAAATGTGTATTATTTTTCTGTATACTCACAATAAAAACAAAGTGTTGTGCTTTTCGCCAAATTAAGAAAAATAATCACGGAGCGAGTTCTGCCTTCTCTCTGTCCGTGTAGTCCATTCTGAAACGCGTCCGAAAATGAATCATAACTCAGCGAATACTTCTCACACAGGCACGTGATATATGTCTTTATGAAGCTTGAAATCTCTTCTTTTAAATGAAGTAATTAATAAAAAAAACAAATGTTTTCAACTCATGTAATCCGTTTGAAAGCAAGGAGAGGTACCGTTTTTTCCTTCTGCCTAATTATCTCTATAATGAACTGAGGCCGCCACGCCCCCGGCGCTATTCACATGGTAAATAGTTTAGGTGATCTATGCTTCGCACCCGCCCCCCGATCAATGCCTTGAAAACACGAAGTTTCATCAGATCAGATTCACTGATAGTTCATCGCGTTTAGAGAGGATGGCGCGTTTCTCCGGTAAAGACGCCGTTCAGATGATCCTGGACAGCGAGGAATAACTCACCTTGGCTTTTCCTCAGAGGAAGATTGTAACTCAGACGAACGGCAGCATTTTCAAGAGCGAATTGATCACGCCGAGTAAACACCGAGTTTTCACGTGAGTAAGTATGTGTACTCAAGTGGTCTAGTGGTAGAACATTTGCCTAGCGTGTCAGAGGTTCTGAGTTCGAATCCGCACTCATATAGTTTTTTTTTTTTTTGTCAAATCAGATTATGTTTATCAGTGGTTGTATATCAGGCAGAGACATGCAAAAGAGTGTATTTTATTTTGTAATTTCACTGGAACGAAAAGAGAGTCTCCACAACGGATTGAAGCGCGCGTCCGAGTGAAGACTGCGCAAGCCTAAAACAAACACAGTATCCGCGTCTGACTCGGGGGAATCCACGGCGCAAACCTGTGAGGGGCTGTGTTTTCTCGAGCCCCATATCAGCTCAAGAAAACACAAGTTTATTCAGATCATTACTTGTTTACACCGTCACCGTATAAGCAACGTATTAAACTGCAAATTAGCATTTATATTCCTTATAATAAAAATGAAAGACCTATGTTACAGACATATGAAAGACAACATTTCGTTGATTAGTTTTGGATAGATTATACATTTTTACTGTAAAATATCTGCCACCTCAAATAAGCTTTTATTTGCCAATTTTTTTGTCAAAAATAATCAAATAATCAATCAAATCCTTAACTTTGAAATATGTATGATAAAATGTATACTTTAGTTTGTACAAAGAAAGATTACACTTGAATTGTTGTTTATTTAAATATTTACAAGGTAGATGTAAACAAACTATTAAAAGGTAAATATAAGCCTTTTCTTTAAATAATTTTTATTGTGTTTTATTAGTGACAAATTTGGGGAGAGGATAAATATTCCAAAACTGAAAATACAGTATGAGAATTAACTGCACAATTACATGTTTTCCTTGGCTATTATAGGCCAAATTGCAAGCACAATATGTGGAAAAATAAAAAAGAATTGAGATGCTTCCAACTGTTGCTCTTGCATTCTTGTGGCTCAGTGACTCACCTGAATGAATGGCTCATTAAGTATGCGGTCCTCAGGTGTGAACCACTACATATGCATGATCTGTGACGCCCACTCCGCATATGGCCTTTCCAAACAGAAAGTGCTTTGCAAAATTCAAATCAATGTATTGTGTTATGTGAAGGATTAGGCAGGGTGATTTTCACATAATTTTGAAGAAAAAACACTAGGCGATGACATCCATTAGACAAAAGTCTTATTGGCACATATTTAGTGTGTGTTTTGTGGTCTTATTTCAGAAACTTTAGTTTTTAGTTTTTTCAATAACCACGCATAAACATTATTCTCTCAAAAATGCAGACATGTACATTCTTGTTGCTCACATATTATGGTAGCCCTGTTTGTGCTGAATAGTGTGTAATTTTTTTTTGCCATTACTATGTTTATAAGCAACTGAAAAAAGCACAAATGTCAGGGCATGTCAGAACATCTCAAGGACCCCAAAAACACCTCAGACCCCAGAGGGTTAAACATTACAGTCCTCATGATAACTTTCGTTAACTTTACATTAAGTAAATCCACTTAAAAAGCTAATTACTCCTGGACAGAAATGCCATATAAATATACAGAGCGACCGCAAAACGGAAGTTAAAAGACAATTTTCCAAAGATGGCGGCGCCCTTGTTTCTCTGGTGCATAAGGTCTATACAGCGGGGGAAATAAGTATTGAACACGTCATCATTTTTCTCAGTAAATATATTTCCAAAGGTGCTATTGACATGAAATTTTCACCAGATGTTGGTAACAACCCAAGTAAGCCATACATACAAAGAAACAAACAAAAATAAGTTCAGAAATTAAGTTATGTGTAATAATGTGAAATGACACAGGGAAAAAGTATTGAACACATGAAGAAAAGGAGGCGCAAAAAGGCATGGAAAGCCAAGACAACTGCTGAAAACTTACAGTAATTAAAAAGCAATCCAGCTCCCTGTCAGTGGAAATTAATAACAGCTGGTTCAGTCCCAAATGATGGCCTACAAAAAGGTCTCATTGCCAAGGTGTCACATAAGACACATCTCATGATGGGTAAAAGCAAAGAGCTGTCTCAAGACCTTCGCAACCTAATTGTTGCAAAACATAATGATGGCATTGGTTATAGGCGCCATTCTAAGCTTCTGAATGGTCCAGTGAGCACTTTTGGGGCCATAATACGGAAGTGGAAAGACAATAATTTCACCATAAATTTGCCTCGACCAGTGCTCCTCGCAAGATTTCTGATAGAGGAGTGAAAAGAATAATCAGAAGAGTTGTCCAAGAGCCAACACCAAGTTGTATGGTGTTTTTAGGGTAATGTGCACTGCCATTTCTCCTCCAAAAATGGTGTGTATTATGGTATCCAAACAGTTCAATTTTGCTCTCATGTGACCACACTATATTCTCCCAGTATTTCACTGGCTTTTCCAAATGTTGTGCAGCAAACTTTAAATGAGCTTCAACATGCTTTTTTTCTTCAGTAATGGAGTCTTGCGTGGTGAGCGTGCATACAGGCCATGGCGGTGTGGTGCATTACTTACTGTTTCCTTTGAGACAACAGTACCTGCTATCTGCAGGTCTTTTTGAAGCTCTCCACAAGTGATCCTTGGCTCTTGGACAACTCTTCTGATTATTCTTTTCACTCCTCTATCAGAAATCTTGCGAGGAGCACTGGTCGAGGCAAATTTATGGTGAAATTATTGTCTTTCCACTTCCGTATTATGGCCCCAAAAGTGCTCACTGGGCCATTCAGAAGCTTAGAATGGCGCCTATAACCAATGCCATCATTATGTTTTGCAACAATTAGGTTGTGAAGGTCTTGAGACAGCTCTTTGCTTTTACCCATCATGAGATGTGTCTTGTGTGACACCTTGGCAATGAGACCTTTTTGTAGGCCATCATTTGGGACTGAACCAGCTGTTATTAATTTCCACTGACAGGGGGCTGGATTGCTTTTTAATTACTGTAAGTTTTCAGCAGTTGTCTTGGCTTTCCATGCCTTTTTGCACCTCCCTTTCTTCATGTGTTCAATACTTTTTCCCTGTGTCATTTCACATTATTACACATAACTTAATTTCTGAACTTATTTTTGTTTGTTTCTTTGTATGTATGGCTTACTTGGGTTGTTACCAACATCTGGTGAAAATTTCATGTCAATAGCACCTTTGGAAATATATTTACTGAGAAAAAGGATGACGTGTTCAATACTTATTTCCCCCGCTGTAGATAAGTGGTCCTCTCTTCCTATCTCGTTAATTGGCTGTATTAACTACATTTATTACAGGGCCTATGTAAGCAATAAGGTACAAGAGGCTGTGCTGTTTCGTGAATAAGTAACGGCTGAAGGGCGTTGTTAGGCACGACGCAAAGCGGAGAACAATATTTCCATTGCAAACAATATTTTCAAAAGTGGCACTATCGCAGAAAGCACAACATAAGCACTGACAAAAAGCATCAAATGCACGTTTCCATTTTTCAACAGGTCCACTTTGAGTCTTTTCCCCCTCACAGATGGATCTGCATGGAGCCATTCAGGACAAGGAGAGAGGTATGAACTCCTCTTCCTCTTTTTGGGTGGAACCGCTAAGCCTCTCCAGTTTTCAACAGCTTCGTCATCTGTTGGATCGATGTTTGTGACAGTGTCAGACTTCCCAGATCAGGAAGCATCCATTTCTGGCCTTCCATCTACACTGGAGGTTGTGGTGGGTAGTGGAGGTGGGTAGTGGATTGACTCCTGTGTCAACAACTGTCGCAACAGCTTCATCCTCTTCACCCTTTTCCACACTCTTTTGTTTTGCAGAAAAAATATGCATGTTGCCTTCAATGAAGGACAGATGTCGAGCAATGAATCGATCCACTCGAATAGGCAAGTTTTCATGCTTGAATAGGCCACGTTTGATGTTTTTGAACTCGGCTTCGACATTGGCTGAACTTGCGGTGATGTTGGAGCTCCGGAAGTGAGGGATCATTACCCCTGTCATGAGTGGTAAGTAATTTGCAAGCCAGATTATATTGGGAATAATCTCAGGAAGGAAGTGCATATTGTCATGATCACCGTTAGCTACGGCAAGTGACCTGCTCTCCTCACATATGTCTGTTACCCATTGCCGCAGGTCTGTCTGTGTTTGGTCACATGGATCCACTTCTTCCAGGTCCGCACGCTCTACATCTGGAATGATGACACACTCTTCTGCAATTCAGGCTTTGAGGTATTTCTTGCACCTTTCTGAAATGAGGGGGGCTCCAGAGCTGTCACTGCCCTCTGCTTCGCTGAGAGCCACAATAGTAATACATCTTAGTAGCTCTCTTGCATCGTCCATGGATTGTGACATGAGAATCTGAGCTTTTGACCTCACAAAGGAATCTTTAATGCGATGTGTTTTTTTTTTTCTTGTTTTTTTTAAGCAGTCCCACCGGCAGATCATCTTGATGCAGTGTGCAACATCAACCCGCACAATACAAGGTGGGACTTTTGCTGACTGTTTACCGAGTAAGACTCCACAACACTCATTGATGTAGGTCTTAAGATCAGAATGAGAAGTAAAAGCCTTGACCAAAGCTCCGAGCAAAGCCAGAGAAAAGTCACTCACAACCTCTTTTGGAGTAGGTGCACCTGCGCATATCCATTCTGTCAGCCAATGTGTTATGGCATTAACATCATGTCTCTCTGACAGCATTTGCACCACTGGGACACTTGAGCACTCACCCCCTGCCACAACACTCTGATATAGGAATACATGGCCAGATTTGCCATTTGGTCTCTGTAGTTTCCTCACCACTGAGCCAGTTGCATCAAAACTCACAGTGGGGTTTGTAGATGTCTTTGATAATGTCTTGTACATATACATTTGTGTTTGACTCCAATAGTGACAGAAGAACTTGTCCAGTCCAATGTCTTTAATGCTACCACTGTGAGGTGCACTGTATTTTAACATCTGCAGTGACAAAATAGGATCCTTCTCGCCTAATTCTAAATCATTTCTCTCTTGCTTTGCTTTGCGCAGGGTGGCCAAATTAGGCAGATGACTTGGCTCAGGATCTGCAAAATCCATCAGCTTTGTTGCCTCTGATGCCCTCCATACATGTGGTTCCATTCTACCCTCACATAGTTCTTTGGATATCTGCACACGCAAGTTACCAGACATTGCATGCTTGGAACAGCCAGTGTGCAGGGAGTCATCACTGTTTTTAAGTGAACACTTGAACATCATTATGCTGTTTATTTCAGGCTTTTTGTCACATTTTATGTGAATGTGGCCACGACACTCCTTACAGTTGCCTCTGATTACAATGTATTTGTCTGTGGCTGATGGATAGACCGTGGCTCTTTTAAAGGCAAATGTGCAGGGGCATTTCACTTCTTGCCAAATGTGATGATTTATCACATGCGTCCAGATACCAGGCTTCAAAATTGTGTATTCCTTTTTTTTTTTTTTTTTAGAGAACTTGTTTTTGTACGTAACTGTTTCAGGCATAAATTCAATCCATTTCTGAAATGGAACTTCAAAATCAAAAGTCCAGCAATCTTTTGGACTGAAGGAAAGGGACCCTGGCTCAAAATCAGTGTCATCACTACTGACACTTGTGTCATGATCACTTTCATGAGTAAACCCTAAAGCAGTCCAGATGTTGTGTCTATTTAATTTAACAAAAGTGTAAAGTGCCTTTGCAGTGATCTTGTTGTCTAGCTGTTTACTAAGCTCTGGCCTCTTTTGATGAACACAGGACTGTGAAAATGGAATCCCTGTTGACTAGTAAAACTAGTAAAACAACTCAATAATCCTGACTCCACATTTTTTATTTTTTTCATCTATTACTGTATTGGTCTAAATATAAGGATAATATAATATATTATATTAAGGATAATGTAGCTGGATAATATATCTTATATTAGGACCAATATGGTAATGTTGACCCCTAGATTGTCATTGTCTATTGAACAGAAAAGTCATTGCTAATACTAATATCACTAATTTATCTATGAAATGTTAACTAGCCTACAGTTGCACATGTGACCCATGTTCATATTTTTATACTAAAAGGCAACTTGTTGCAACTGTAATCAGCATTTCATAGCTAAATTAGTAATATAAGTGTTATTAATGAGTTTTCTGTTCAATAACCATTGACAATCTTAGCTCTCTTGAATGTTGTACAATTATTCTTGAAGCTACTAATAGTGTAACTGAGTTTTAAAACAATGTATACTTACATTGGCCAGAAATTTGGATTAGTAATGACTTTTGTAGTTTGATATGCATAAACCTTTTCTTCACCTACTCTACACTATTTTATACAAGAGCATTCTTGAACAGAAGTGTCACTTGCTCCTAGTGGTGGCAGTGAAGTGTAGTAGATGAGACTCATTTTCTAAATAAATAAAAAATACAATCAGGAGAGACCAGTGTAGTGAGTGAAGTAAAGATATCTGAATTTGGAGCATATGGGGTTCTGAGTGACCTCAGAATGACCTAAAAATATTATTTTCTAAAAAACCAAAACGGCTCAAACGAAACTTTTTACTGCACAAACGGAGCACAAACGATTGAGCATATTTTGGGTGAATTTGATGCATGTGGGGGGCTGGTGACGTCATCAACAATAATTTAATATGTAATATTTTAAAACCAGACGCAGCATCAAATTTTTACTGGCACAAACCAGCACAAACGAAGCACAAACGAACAAGACTATTTTGGGTGAATTTGGAGCATATGGGGTTCTGAGTGACCCCAGAATGACCTAAAAATATTATTTTCTAAAAAACCCGACGCAGCATCAAAATTTTACTGGCACAAACCAGCACAAACGAAGCACAAACGAACAAGACTATTTTGGGTGAATTTGGAGCATATGGGGTTTTGAGTGACCTCAGAATGACCTAAAAATATTATTTTCTAAAAAACCTGACGCAGCATCAAAATTTTACTGGCACAAACCAGCACAAACGAAGCACAAACGACCAAGACTATTTTGGGTGAATTTGGAGCATATGGGGTTCTGAGTGACCTCAGAATGACCTAAAAATATTATTTTCTAAAAAACCAAAACGGCTCAAACGAAACTTTTTACTGCACAAACGGAGCACAAACGATTGAGCATATTTTGGGTGAATTTGATGCATGTGGGGGGGCTGAGTGACGTCATCGACCTATAATTCAAATATTAATATTTTAAAACTCAGCGCAGCACTTTTTTTTTTTTTACAGCACAAACGGAGCACAAGCGATTGCGTCTATTTTGGGTGAATTTGAAGCATGTGGGGGGGCTGGTGACGTCGTCATCTATAATTAAATGTCTGATATTTTAAAACCCGACACAGCACAAATGAAACCTTTACCGGCACATACCAGCACAAACGAAGCACAAACGAACAAGACTATTTTGGTTGAATTTGGATCATGTGAGGGGGCTGAGTGACCTCAGAATGACCTAAAAATATTCTTTTAATATCTAAAAAACCGAAGCAGCACACTAAACTTTTTACAGCTCAAACGGAGCACAAACGATTGAGCATATTTTGGCGAAGGTTTGCGTTGGGTGGGGGGCCAACTTCACGCAGGTGCTTTTGTCTGATATCAGTGAGAGTCACGTCACCTCAGCTAATCCTGCCTTTTTGCCCATTTTCATTGATGACCAGCTCCGCCGACTTTGGGCTTTAAAAAATGCTCTTCAGAAAACTACGGGTGACGTCACGGACACTACTTCCATATTTTTTTTTTTCAGTCCATGGATTTTTCAAGTGACAACTGTGTAACCAGTTTTAACGCAATGACAAAAGTTCGAGCATAGCATGCAAACTGTTCTGTCATTGCTGTACAGACGAGCACAGAACACTATTTGACCCAAAGAAAGAGAGAGAAAAAAAACAGCTGTCCTATAAAGACCTCAGGGAACTGTGTCAACTTGTGTAAAAGTTAAATATGACGGTACATGCAAGTCCATGAGATTAATCAATGTAACTCCACAACAAAAATGTTTCCACTAACCATTCAAAACCGTCCAGGTGCTTCTAAAAGTGCAACCTCTTCCTGAGTCCCTCCGTAAGGCTGCACTTTGCTACTGGTTTTTCTGAGATTTTGGAAGAGTAAAATTATTCCTGCGTTTCGTTATTGCCGGTTTATCCGAACCTCGTATAAAGGATTGGCCCTCTTCTGAACGGAGACGGGGAGCAGCAGCTCAATTGCATTTAAAGGGACACACACAAAAAACGGCGAGTTTTTGTCACACCCAAAAATTGGCAAATTTGACAAGCTATAATAAATGTTCTGGGGGGTATTTTGAGCTGAAATTTCACAGACACATTCTGGGGATACCATAGATTTATATTACATCTTGTAAAAAGTGGCATAATATGTCACAATTTAGCGATACTAAGTCTTAGATAAGGGGGGCCTGCCCGATCTCAGTTTCTGGAACAACCTGCTTCAAAGCTGGAACGGCGTATCTTTTTTCTAGAATGGCATTCCCGAATCGTCCGTAGCTTTGGATCTATTTACTGATGCCGCTTCCTCTTAAGGGTCATCACATGCGGTCTTAATGCACATTAGACTTACACGACTCTCCGAACTAAACCACATTATACATTACTCACATCCTCTTTCGTTAACACTACAGATAACTTTGTTACTAGCAAGAGTAAGGTAAGTTCACCGCATATCATAAACCTTGCCTATAAAACCTCCTTAACACTAGAAGTCCCAGAGTTTTGTAACCCTCCTTTAGCCAAGTGGATGCTAACTGGTAATGTTGGAAATGTTGAGGAAATGTAGGAAATGTTGAGGCAAAGCGAGTTTTAATTGCTCCCACAATTATTTCAGGCAACCCAGTGAGCATCTGTGAAAGGCCATTTTGCATTGCTAAAGTTTTTGCCATTAGAACTTCAAGTGTTGGTTGAAGTGTCCCATAAAAACAAGTTTCCTCACCCTGTAGGATGTCCAGTGCAGCACAGAAAGGCTTCATAATGGAGCAGTATTCCTTCAGAAACTGGTATTCCCTGTCATTCATACATTTAATCTGAATCTGTGTGCATAGATTGTTAATGTCAGTTAGTGGCATTTCTATGATCCGAACATAGGCGTCATAAAATGAGTTCCACCGGGTTACTGAGGGCACAATCAACTTCCTTTCACTGATCTCTTCTAGGCACTCAGATGCAACTGTGGACCGGCTAGCTTTGGTCCATAGTGCTGAACACTTAGCAGTGGAACTGCGGTAAACAGCCCTGGATTCTGGGTTTGATGCCAACCATTTATGAATCTCATTGTTGGCAATGAGATTGAGCGTGTGAGCTGCACATCTGTGATGTGCAGGCAGCACACACAGTCCTTGCTGTGCATCCTCATTATCTCCTCCAGTGAGAACGCTGTGGAGGTCAGTCAAGGCCACTTTCCCATCATCATCTTCCTCCATCTCCTCTTCTTCGTTCTCCTCAGTTTCGACTTGTTGGTATTTCTTAAAAGCTTTAACAAAGTTGCTGCCATTGTCTGTCACACATGCAGTCACTTTTTCAGTGGTTAATCCATACTGGGAAAAAATATCCTCAAGTTCAGATGCAATAGCGCCATAAGTGTGTCTACCTCTGAACCTACGACAAGCGATTGCAGCCTTCTTCCGTTGCAGCATTTCTGAATCGATCCAATGGACCGTCACCCCCAGAAAACTCCTGTTGTAGGCAGTCCATATGTCTGCAGTTGTTGACACGTACTGCTGCTCATCAATTGTTTTCTTTAGCTCTTTTTCCATGGCAGTATAGGTCCTATCCAGTTCTTTGGTGAATGTTGTTCTGCATGGCAGTACATGCTGAAAAATAAGTAAAATACACATGTATTAAAATTCCAGTTCATGATCATGCAATGCTAAATCACACATTTGCAAATTTACTGTCTGTTCCAATCAGATGCAAGAGTAGCCTATACATTCACATTATGCTGCTGTGCTGTAGTCAAGTCAAGTCACCTTTATTTATATAGCGCTTTTTACAATACAGATTGTATCAAAGCAGCTTCACAGTGATAAAATAAAAATAATACAACAAAGTTTGTTTCTAGAAGAAAATTGCCTCATCGTCCACATTAAGTAGGCCTAAGGCAGATCAATAATATAGTTGATAATTAAATGTCCCCAACTAAGATGTAGGCCTATATACATAGAAAAAATCAATGACTCATAAAATGTGCTTTTTTGCATTAAGTGGTTGCAATACATTTATTTTAGCTAAATTTAAATAAACATTTAGGTGACTTACTTTCAACATTATTTTTTTATTTTAAATGTAGCTAAAACACATTTATTGCAACCACTTTAAAACATTTAGTAAATTCAATTCATCTTTTTTTTTTTTTTTTTTTTTCAGTTTAGGTCTGTTGATGGCTATAATATTTTGACTATACATTTTGACCCAGTGACCTAGAATCTATATGAACTAGATTATATAAAATTCTAGCTAGTATTCATGGAAACGTTAGCTTACCTTGTCATTGTTGGTCACAGGGATCTTGCTAACTAGCTTCTTGAAAGCAGGAGATTCCACCGTAGTCAATGGTAACATCTCTTCGACGACATACTCTGCCACAAGTCTTCTGACTTCTCGAGGTTCAAGTGGCATGATGGCAGGCCGAGAGAAATTTAATTTCTGCTGCTTTGGCTTATCACTCTTGTCCTCTGTTATTTTTCTCTTCTCAGCAAGTGAAGTGGTCGCATGGCACCGTTCGAGATGTTTTTTTAAATTGCTAGTGCTATTTCGCGACGTCGACAGTTCTTTTGGTTTTACACAAAGGTTGCATTTGACTATTACGTTCTTCTTGTCCTTATCTCTGACAAATTCGAAGTAATGAGCATACGTCCACCTCGTGAATGTACAGTCGTCTTCTGCCATCTTCATTAGCCGCTTTTCCACTGGCAAGCGCGACACGCGAGCACAGCAGGGGCAGAAATCATGCCTCGCGCCACTCCTGTAAAACCCGCCTTCACTGGACTATGTCACGCAATAACAAAGTTACACCAACAAGAGGGAGATCAATGAAATCTTGCGGTCTCGCAAAGTCTTTTTTTTTTTTTTTTTTTTTTACGCAAACTTTGCTGAAAATGTACCGAGTAAAATATTACTGAAAATTAAATAGTAATGCCTTACACTACTGCTTTACAGGAAAAAGTAATACATTACTGTAATGCATTACTTTTGTAACACGTTACTCCCAACACTGGCAATGATGCACATCTAACTGTGTACTAGAACTGCATATCTTGAGAAAATGAAGGATAAAAGAACAAAAGAAACAACAGTAAAACACAATTGTGCAACGTTTGATAATACTAGTAAATAGTATTAATCCAAGAGTATGTTTCTGAGTGCAGCCAATGCATCAGATAGGCCCATGAGTCTTTGTATGTTGTTGCCAGAATCACCAGCACGGCATTTTGGGCAGGAGGGAGAATTTGTTTGCCATTTCTCAATGCAAATCCTGCAGCCAATAAGGCTTTGGCAGCATGATGAAACCATGGGCTCGTTCATTGGACCTGCAAATTTGATTCAGAAAACAGTTTTAAATACTACAGTTACAGTATTTGAGAACTATTTGATACATTTGTGGAACACTGTTGTCTTTGTGGAAAGTGGTAAATCAGTTGTATTCATAAAGTTTAGATTAGCACAAACAAATTATATATATATTTTTTCTTATTACATAAAATGGTAGATTCAGTCACTGCTTGATGATTTTGCACAATTTAATAATATTTTAAAATATTATTTTGAAGAATAAAATATAAAATTAAATTATACACAGATTTTACACGCAAAAGCATCTCTGACAGCTGCGGTTTCTGCATCTGTAAGGGATACTGTCGTCCTCCGATTGGAATTGGCAAATTCATCATCTTTCATCATTGTGGACACTGCTTGCAGTCCCTGGGCTGCTGCCACAACCTCTTCAACAGTGTCCACAACCTCTTGGAGGCCAGTATCTTCTCGTCGACTGGAAAACATTTAAATCATACAAGGCAAAAATTACTACATTTGTTTTCAACAGACAGTGAAAGTAAGCAGATACAATCATTTTAACTATACTTTGATCATTATAAACCTATTGAAGTCTCAAGGGCTTCATGCAGTCTAACTGTAATCCTATGTATGTATTAACCTGTGATTTTAAATAGCATGTTAAGAAAAAGTAATTGTTGTAATAAACAGAGTAATCAAGGTCCCAGTCCAAGTGATGCTGTGCATCTGCACTAGGACCTGAATTCTCAAATCTACTTTTAAGAAAATACTGAATATCTAGCAAATTTAGGTGAAATCCATACAAATGTGATTGAAATTGTAATGAATTAAATTAATGATGAAATGCAGCAGTTTCTGTACCTCAGTCTCCTCCTTTTCCTTTCACAGCAAATACTTTCCGTGCATTCTGCTTCCAGTATGCTGATCCTGTATAGTAAATAATTTATAAAACAAAAGATTTGGAATCATTTCTAACATGATTATGAAGCATTTAAAACAAATATGCTGTAAATGTTGTGTTCTTGAGGCAGTGAAAATGCTGCTATAATAAGAAATACAATATGTTAACCATACCTCTGGTTCCTTCAGAATCCATGATTTCCTTTCCTTGGAAATCAGTCAGGATCAGTGAGTCTTTTTGTCCAAGGGCCTCTTTAACTTTACTCACAATGCCCGAAACAGAAGACTCAAACTCAGAAAAACGCACCGTTAATGTTTTGCTTGTCTCCAACTTGCCATCATGAAGTTCAGCAATGAAAATTTTCCTAAATAATTATAAAAACAAAAGCATTTTTGCACATTTGATATTAGAACCCTCTTCCTGTACATTATGGCCTGGTTTCAGAGGCAGGGCTTCTATTAAGCCAGGATTAGGCCTTAGTTCAATTAGGGCATTTAAGTAGCTTTTATAAGCTTTTAAATGTTCCTTATATATATATATATATATATATATATATATATATATATATATATATATATATATATATATATATATATATATATATATATATATATATATATATATATAAACATTACTACTGTGCATCTTGAGACAAAACAATGGCACTGACACATTTTAAGATATCTTAGTGCAAGTTGCTTTCAGTTAAAACATCTCAAACTAACTTTAGTCTGGGACTAGACTTAAACCTTGTCTAGGAAACCAGGGGTATATATTTACATGCATTCAGCATTTTTATGATTTTGGCAATTAACTTGTGTGACTGGATGACAAAGTAACTAATGCACTGAAAAAAAGCATGTAAAGTTATAACCAACAGTTACTACTTTGGGTAAATGCTAATTAATAGTCTGTTAATAGGGAGGGTCATAAGCATCAACATATGTTTAAACCAAAGAGCAAACAAAAACAGCAATGAAATATGTGATTTTATATATATAGACACCAAGATATAATCAAGTGTTCAAAGAAACTACATTCAAATAGTATTGCCAAAACACCCAGTACACAAAGAGATATAAATAGAGCGGTATAAGAGTTGAAGTTTCCAGCAATGTAGGAATCAGGCTTTATAACGTTCACTGGTGTAAACGGTTAAGGTGATTTATGAGAGTCAGATACAAGTCTTAATTCTCTTTAGGAAGTCAAATGGTGTGGAGGTTTGGATGGTAAACGAACGACGGTCGCTGACCGTCATCAAACGTACAGATTTCCCACCAAAGTAAGTCCATAGCAGTAATCCAACTGTCCAAGGTAACTACATCCAACCAGAAACCTTGTTGCTGGACTCAGTGTAGCAAAATCTCAGCCAGGACCACAAAGTTGGCACAAATATTCGTTCAGTACAAACAGAAAAGTCCTTCTACAAGACACAAAATGCCTCCTGTTAATTATGTGCAATCCATTCACTATATTCAATAAGTACAAAAATAATCTTTCATCAGTAAATAAAACATCAACATGAACATATACATTTTACTTACAGTTGAGCATGAAACAGAGCGTTTCTCAACCAGGACTTTGTTTGACAGGTGACCAAGGAGGTCAGCCATGCTAATTTCTTCTACTGCTCACCTGTCTCTTTATCTAGGCATAGAGGTCTCACTAATACCTCTAGTGGTGAGGAGTGTAATTGCAGTTAAAAAAAACTAAAGTAACTGACAGATGTTTGTTACATATCCTCCCCCTCAGAAGAAGAAATCCTGACATACCCATGACAAAGTTTTAAGTTCTGTACATGAAAAGTGTCAACATATTTAGAGTCATCAAGAAATGAAACAACATAGTTCACAGGTCCTAATCGTTTCTCAATTTTGGCAGGACCCTTCCATTTTGCAGACAATTTAGCCATAAATCCGTCATCTGCCTTGGATAAAGGATGAGCTCGGACCCAAACTACATCTCCTACTTGAAAGTTAGTCTGTTTCCTTTTCTGGTCGTAGTAGCGTTTTTGTTTGGTTTGAGCCCGTTCCACATTATCCTTTATCAAACGGATCAGGCTTTGCTGTCTGTCTATTACCGCATAAGTAGGACTATCAGGATCAGGTGGATGATGAAGAGCTCTTTCCAAAGGTCCCTTTAATTTCCTTCCTAATGCGATCTCTGAAGGAGTGCACCCAGTACTTTCATGCCACGCTGTGTTGATGGCGAATCTAAATTCGGCCAACCACCTATCCCATTGTCTGTGGTGATCCCCCACGTATGAAGCCATCATTGTTTTAAGTGTACGATTGACTCGTTCGGTAAGGTTTGTTTGTGGATGGTAAGCTGTTGTTAGCTTTTGAGTTACTCCCCATTGTTTACAGATTTCGTTGAGGAGATGTGATGTAAACTGTGCTCCACGGTCGGACACGAGATATGCAGGTGTTCCCCATCTTGTGAATACTTCTTCCACTAAGATCCGTGCTATTTGTGGTGCTTTAGCAACTCGTAGAGGGAATAATTCTACCCACTTGGAACAGTAATCGACCACCACTAGTAAGTGTTCGTTCTGTTTAATGCTCTTAGGAAAGGGTCCCATCAGATCCACCCCAAGCATAAAACCGGGTTCAACAACTGGAGTTGATTGTAAAAGCCCTGACAGCTTTGTCAGAGATGGTTTGTACTTCTGACAAGTTTGGCAATTCTTACAGTACTTCCATACGTCAGCACGTATACTTGGCCAATAGGCAACTTCCATGAGCCGGAGAAATGTCTTCATTTGACCCAGGTGACCACTTAGTGGATTATCATGTGCGTACTGTAAGAATTCTTCTCGAAAATTTGCAGGTATGAGTAATTGCAACTTTTCCCCCCGCAAACCACCAGGAACACTACAGAACAACAATCCGTTTTCATGAACATAATGTACTCGTGTGGGATCACAGCTCATTTGTGGATCAGCTTTCTTGCTTAGCTCTTGTATCTCAGAGTCGCCTTGCTGTGCAGAAGAAAGCTGAGATAGATCTACTGGCAAGTTTGCTGGATTTACAGTAGATTTAATGGCTTTGACTACTGTTACCATACCGGATGTGGCCGTGGATTCCAAACTTCTGGACAATACATCAGGGACAACATTACACTGTCCCTTCTTGTATTTAACAGTGAAGTCAAACCCTTGCAAGCGGATGGTCCATCGTGTCAATCTTGAAGATAGCTTGGGATGTTGAAACACCCATGTCAAAGCAGAGTGGTCAGTAACTACCTCAAAGGATCGACCTTCCAGGTATGATCTCCATTTTTCCACAGCCCAGATTACAGCCAGGCATTCTTTTTCTGAAACAGAATAGGATTTCTCTGCTCCGTGCAACAATCTGGAGGCATAAGCTACAACATGTTCTTCTCCCTCTGAATCTTGAGTTAATACTGCTCCCAATCCAACTTCACTAGCATCAGTTTGCACTCTGAAAAGTTTGGTCAAATCAGGTGGAACTAGCACAGGGGCATTGATTAGGTCATGTTTGATGGTATCAAAAGCTTTTTGGCATTCCTTTGTCCAAGACCATGTGGATTTCTTTTGTTTTAAGGCATGGAGCGGAGCAGCCTTATCTGAGAAATTAGGTATGAACCTATGGTACCATCCTGCCAATCCTAAAAACCGCTGCACGTCTTTGAGAGACTGCGGTACAGGAAACTCACGAACTGCAGACACTTTGGATGGATCCGTCTTAACTCCTTCACCAGATACAAGATGTCCTAAGAAGGTAAGAGATGTTTGAAAGAAGTTACATTTCTGAAGATTCAAAGTGAGGCCCGCATTAGCGAGACAGCTGAACACTTGATCGAGGTGTTTTAAGTGTTTTTCTTCGTTTTCTGAATACACTACTACATCATCAATGTAGACAAGGCAACACTTTCCCTTCAGTTCCCGAAGAACATGCTCCATCATTCTTTGAAACGATGCAGCGGCATTTTTCAGCCCGAAAGGAAGACGCAAAAATTCAAAGAGACCTGCAGATGTAACCAAAGCAGTCTTCTGTATACTGTCTGATTCCATGTCCATTTGCCAATAGCCGGTTTTAAGATCAATTGTACTGAACACTGTCACTCCATGTAATGATTCCAAAATGTCCTGAATTTGTGGCATGGGGTAAGCATCCAGGTGAGTCTTTGCATTTAAACCACGGTAGTCCACGCATAACCTTGATCCTCCATCCTTTTTAGGCACTACTACTACTGGTGAAGCCCACGGGGAAGTTGATGGACGAATGATTTTCTTGTCTAGCAACTCTTTAATTTCTGCTTCAATAAACTGTTTTTTTTCTACTGACACTCTATAAGCCCTTTTCCTGACTGGAACTTCATTGGTAGTGATGATTCGATGTTTGACTACGCTTGACTGACCAATCTCATTAGTGCACACTGTTGGCCATGTCAACATCAGTTCCTGCAGCGACTCTTTGTTCCATTGGTTGGTATTAGATTTTTGGACTAGCTGATAGATTGAATGTAGAGTATCATCAGAAACTGTAGGTGAGGATAATGCAAGGTAGAAATGTACTGATGAACCGGATACCTGAGGCAGAAAAGGGAAAGTTACATCTTCATCTGCATCTCTCAATGATGGCAGTCGATATTGAGATCTTCTGAAATCAAGAATGATCCCTGAGGATAACATAAAATCCATTCCAAGAATGATAGGTACAGTCAAATCTGCATCTCTCATAATGTAGAGCGTCAGGTCCATTGTTCTCCCATGGAGTTCACATTCCCAGCATAGCTTTCCAATGGCAGTCTGTTTCTGACCATTAGCTAGTAAAAAAGATTGCCCCTGGCTAGGTTTGCATGTTTCTTGTTGTCGCAATTGCTTCCAACAGGATTCTTGAATCAGAGACAAAGTACTCCCAGTATCAATCATTGCTTGAAAATATCTACTACGTAATACGATAGGAAGGGTGAGCATCTCTGGTTGAACAATACTTTTTCCAGACTGCATGACTCTCGTGTTAGCTGGAGAAGATTTTAGTGCAGCTTCTCTGGAATAATTAGCTTTCCTCTTTTGTGTCTCTGCACTTACTTGACTCCAGTATCTTTTGGATTCATCAAAGTCTCTTTCAATTTGCGTGCCAATTCTCACTAGCTCATCCACGTCTCTTACAGTTCCCCTGAGTAGACTCGCTAGCCGTGGGTTGCAATTTCGCAAAATGGCATGCACAATTTCTCTTTCAGGCATATCTTTGTTCTTTCGAATACATAAGGCTCGATAATGGTAAGCAAAATCCCGAATACTTTCTCTTGCACCCTGTTTTCTTTCAAGTAATCTTCTTGCCGCTTCTTCTTCATAGTCTTCACTTATAAAAGACCGCAAGAAGACTTCCATGTCTGTACATTCCTCTTCTCTGCCAGCCACCAATCTTTAGCAGTACCTTTTAACACTGACGTAAGAGAAGCAAATATCTCATAATCGCAGAGAGGTCGTATGGCAAAGTATTCTTCACATCTCTCTATAAAAGTAACTGGATCTTCTTCTTCATTGTTACTAAAATTTGGAAAGTCTAATTTCACTGGAGGATGTAATGACATCATGGACATACTTTCTAGACCAGGTAACTGACTACGTGGCACATGGTAAGTTTGATTCGTACCTGTGGAACCCGGAACAAGAATAGGAGATGTCTGATTTGGCTGTATGGGAGTGGATACTATGGGCACAAGGTTTTTTAGCTTGTGGTCAATTTGAGCATCCCGTCTTTTTAAACAATCCACCATGGACTTGCCCAAGTCTTGGATTTCGAGATTCACTTTATTTTGTACTCTTTCACATTCTCGTTCAATGCGGTATCTCATTCTTTCCTCAATAGCTCTACATCCCTCTTGCATTTCCGCAAAGGTAACACAGTCATTCAACTTCCGATCACATTCCTCAAAACGACTTTCCATCGTGCCAACTCTTGCAGTCAGTTGTCCAATTAGTGCTGTCAATGATGCCTTTAGTTCTTGTACTTGTTCTTCCGCAGGTTCTGGAGGCGGTGGTAGAATATCAGTAAAATCAGGCACAATCTCAGCCTCAATACCTTCAACTTCCTCCTCTGAGTCTATATAAAGGTCACTAAAGGTATTGATCAGTTCTTTAATAGGCTCTCTTCTATCAAGAAATGTACCAGAAGAAAAATCGTGTTTAGGTCCCGGCTCATCCTCATCACTATTATTTTGGCTTGCCATATTTATCATTAGAATAAACAATGTTTCATAAATGTCAATGAGTCCCTGTTCGGGCGCCAATCTATAACCAACAGTTACTACTTTGGGTAAATGCTAATTAATAGTCTGTTAATAGGGAGGGTCATAAGCATCAACATATGTTTAAACCAAAGAGCAAACAAAAACAGCAATGAAATATGTGATTTTATATATATAGACACCAAGATATAATCAAGTGTTCAAAGAAACTACATTCAAATAGTATTGCCAAAACACCCAGTACACAAAGAGATATAAATAGAGCGGTATAAGAGTTGAAGTTTCCAGCAATGTAGGAATCAGGCTTTATAACGTTCACTGGTGTAAACGGTTAAGGTGATTTATGAGAGTCAGATACAAGTCTTAATTCTCTTTAGGAAGTCAAATGGTGTGGAGGTTTGGATGGTAAACGAACGACGGTCGCTGACCGTCATCAAACGTACAGATTTCCCACCAAAGTAAGTCCATAGCAGTAATCCAACTGTCCAAGGTAACTACATCCAACCAGAAACCTTGTTGCTGGACTCAGTGTAGCAAAATCTCAGCCAGGACCACAAAGTTGGCACAAATATTCGTTCAGTACAAACAGAAAAGTCCTTCTACAAGACACAAAATGCCTCCTGTTAATTATGTGCAATCCATTCACTATATTCAATAAGTACAAAAATAATCTTTCATCAGTAAATAAAACATCAACATGAACATATACATTTTACTTACAGTTGAGCATGAAACAGAGCGTTTCTCAACCAGGACTTTGTTTGACAGGTGACCAAGGAGGTCAGCCATGCTAATTTCTTCTACTGCTCACCTGTCTCTTTATCTAGGCATAGAGGTCTCACTAATACCTCTAGTGGTGAGGAGTGTAATTGCAGTTAAAAAAAACTAAAGTAACTGACAGATGTTTGTTACAAAGTCTTCAATTGTTTTATATACTATTATACTGCGATGCTTAAATGATGTACTAGGTGTAACATATTCAGTTGTTTCGAGTTTTTACAAAGAGCAATTGTTTAATTTGGTTACCTTTGGAAAGTTTTTGGCATAGTTGCTCTTGGAACTGCAGAAGAACCAGTTGCAGAACCCGCTGCTGCACTGACTGGCCGGTGGAACGAAAAGCGAGTAGGGTTGGGCGTTACAGGTGTATCCACGCTGATGCTCTCACCGTGCACCTCATAATGCCCCCTTACTGTGAGCTCAAGAAGACTGAAGTGGCCATCAGGCGCAGGAAACAGAGCCACATTGTTGTCATCAGTGATGTACAAACTGGGGCCATGGACCTTTAAGATATTTATTTTCAACATAAACAAGTTCAGGATATTTATCAGACCACTGGAATACATGGTGTAATTTAACAGATGACGTCCAATTGTTTTCAAAGACAGTGAGCCTCCCTTCTGACAGAACATCAAAAATGGTGTATTCTGAACAAAAGTTTGTAAAGAGCATATTGATTTTTTTTAATAGACATAGAGAGGTATATTAGCCTGATGTCACTCTACTCTGGGCTTCTTCGTCCGAAAACGACCGAAAACTTGAACGTTTCGAAATGTTTAATTTTTTTGCTTCATCGCATGGGGGTGAAACTTGGTGACTTTTGTTGTATTACCTATATGAACACACAAAAAAATCAAGGAGATGATTCTGATATGTTAAAGGGTCGTAAAAAAAATAGTCACACTTAAGTCAAGTCAAGTATATTTGTATAGCGCTTTTCACAATACAGATTGTATCAAAGCAGCTTCACAGTATTAAATTAAAATAATACAACAAGGTTTGTTTCTAGTGGAATTTATTGATTGATAAAATCAAATTAAATATCCCCAGAATATCCCCAACTGAGCAAGCCAAAGGCAACAGTGGCAAGGAACCGAAAAACTCCATCAAGTGACCTAATGGTGTCCTAAAACTCCATCAGGTGACCCAATGGAGAAAAAAAACCTTGGGAGAACCCAGGCTCAGTCGGGGGCCAGTTCTCCTCTGGCGTTTATTAACTAGAGGCCGGATTGTAATTTGAACTGTAAGATTAAAAATATTATATGAATGCCTATAAACTTAGCTTCCTCCCAGTCAAAAACGGGCGACATAGGAAATGAATGGGAAATACTGTGCTGAAAAAAAGTGTACAGCAATGAAGAGGTGACACTCTAAAACATCAAGAGTGCAAATATGACACCCCCCCCCCACACACACACACACACACACACACACACACACACACAACAAATTATGCTCCAAACTATATAATCATAACTCCAAAACTATAGCAAGGAGAGTCAAAAGGTAGATATCATTTGAAAGAACTTTTTTAATTTTTTGAAAATATAAATTACATTACATTTGGATATTGTCCTGCTGAGAAACGGCTGATAAAAGACAAATATATATATATATATATATATGATTTTTATTATGATTTTGCATATCTTTCTTATTTGTCATGGAATAACTCAGGAAGGAAATAAGGTAGGAGGAAAATTCTTTTTTAGTGAAGTCCCCCTACATGTTAGCTGCATCTGGATAAAAAAAAAAAAAAAAATTTGGATAAAGGAATCAAAAGTTACAGCATTTGGAAAAGAGACAGCCTTTTTGTACAGTCTTTGACACCCCCTCATGGGCAATTTTTTCTCCATGAAGAATATCTTGTCATAAAAGCAATAGATTATGTTAATTTTGGGCTCATTTTAATTGTAATAATATGCTGTAAAAAATGAAGTGCCATTTTCAATGATCTGTGAATGTTTCATGAGCTGTATGATGTTCTTGACACATTGCAGTACATTATTTTATAGATTATGAAAAAAAAGAAATTCCATTTATCAGCAAATAACTCAGCAATACTTAATAGTTTTTCAAAGTGGATACATTCACTGTAAAGTTGATGGACGCTTTTTTCCAAAGTAACTAACAATAAAAAACACAAATCAAAAACTACAAAATATAAAATACCACACTACTCTAATGTACATTAAATGTGTAGAACATCATACCTCAACAGCAACTACAACAAACAAACAATATGTAATACCAATAGTGATTTTCATAGACATGGTTGTAAGTTTATCAACATTTCTCACCCTGACCTCATGACCCCTGACCTCACAGAGAAGAGCCTTGCTTATTTCAGCAGCCACATGACCCCTGACCTCACTGGGATCTTCAAAGACTCTTGAGTGGTTCTCCGACATATGGTGCAGTAACACATTTACAAGTGATGTATAGTTTAACCTTTAGAGCATAAAGCTTGAAACTGATTGGTACAAAAAAAAAACATAATTTATTAAACAGTTACGAAACGCATATTCATGTTTTGTAAATGATTAGTTAATCATTAACTAACCACTTATAAATGACTTACTCAACTCAACTCAACTTTATTTATAGAGCACTTTCAACACCACAAGTGGAACCAAAGTGCTGTACAGAAGGTAGAAAAGAGAAAATAAAAACAAAGACATAAAAACAATGCAAACATACAACTAAAGTCCTGTCTTTTTTCAATGGCGAAAGTAAAACGTTCGTCTGGAGAACTTTCATCATATTCACCTTTGCAATCACGCAACTTTTGAAGGCTTTTGATTCGCTCCCCTTTGTTCATGTTAAGGACACTGGGAACCTGGACTGAAGCTTCAGATTTTGAAGATATACTGTATCCCATACACCACAGCTCGGCTGGTGACAGAGAGGGGTAGGCCCGGGACAGTAGGGGCGGCAGGTGTTTTCTGAGGGAGCAAAACATCCTCAGTGTCAAAGGTCATTCCTGGAGCCATGGGATGCGTTTATGTTTTGAGAGGTATTCTGTCATAACACAGATTTTGTGTGTGTTCATATTGTGTGGCTCGCACATGATGCCGCTTTCAACCATGTGAGTCTCCAAATCGTCAGTGTCCTCTACTTGAATATCAGAGGTGGACACTAGGGTGCCAGGGGACTCCTGGAAAATCCCCCACACCCCCATCATTCGATGTACACAACGGTGTGATCTTCCAGTTCCTGGACTCTGACAGTCCCACTGTCCTGCCACTGCATCAAATGTCACTCTAGTTCTCCCAGACTGACACCAGTTGTCTGTGGTATTTGTGAATACTGAAGAAAAATACCACCGATTAGAGTATCCTTCGTCTCCAAAATATACTGGAAAGACACTTTCAACTCCATGGTTGTTGAATTGTTCACATTTGACACTCTGAGGACATTAGCCCTTTGCTCAGCATGTCCTTCAGTGAGTTACACTGTAGTACTGCACGCTTTACATATGACTTGGCATTCTTGGTTCTTTCTAGGTGTACACACTCTTTTCCAGGATTTCCAGAAGACGAAGCAATCTGCATAAATCAGCGACAGTTTTCTACCTCACAGTCAATATTTGGTGGATTGGTAGACTTGAGTACATGAATTGGGAAAACAGGACTATGGTCATATTTTGGAGTGACATAAATTCCGCTTCTTGCATCAACACATATCATAGGAGTCGTGTCAAAGTTGTGTGCATCCCTGATATGTCTTCTTAAGTTTTTGGGTGGGCTTAGGACAGCTTTGCAGTGTGGACATGGAAAAGGTTTTGGAGTCTTCAAGTCCAGCTTGGAGTCACTGGTCACATCATCAGCTTTTCGTTTTAATGAGCTTATCTTCTCTGCAAAAAGATAAACACTGGTTAAAAAGGTTAAAACAACATCCTTAAATCTCTGCCTGCAAGACTCGGTTTAGCCTGTTTTTCACACAAGGCAAGATAAACAGGAAAAGATCTCATAAATTGCACTTAAACACACACACATAGACAAACAATAGAGAAAGAGACAAGAATGCAGAGGAGACAGAGGAGAGAGAGAACAATAACACGTAAAAAAAGATAAAATATGGAGCAAGAAACATAAACAGTGATTATGATATTACCATCAAACAAACAATAAACACTGCACAGAACACATAGTATGCCATGATCCTATAATATCACACATAAACACAAATCACCACAACAGAACAATATGAGCCTTTAAAAAAAATCATATTTTACAATCAAATTATGTATGTATTTTTTTACTGTTAGTTATTTAAGAAAAAATTATGGAAACAATGAATGATGTATACTACCTTGCCTTTTCTCAGATGCAACGCCTGCAGGAGATGAATATTGTGAAAATAAGTCAGTCAGATTATTTAATGAAAAAGGTTTCATTTGATAGCATTAGTTCACTACTTTAGTTGACATGAACTTAGAATGAACAATACTTCTTAATGTTAATTTGAACAGCTGTATTTTTCTAAACTATCATTAACAAAGAGTAATAAACACTGTAACAAATGTGTAGTTCATTGTTAGTTCATGTTAGTTAATACATTAACTAATGTTAACCCTCTGAGGTCGGCAAACGCGCCCCCGCGTTTTGTTGGATTTTCTTCACATTGTAGCACTTTAAACTTAAATTACTCCGTCATTTATGGTCATACAGAAAAAAAGAAATATAAAAAAAGAATCTGTGATATTTCTACTTTTGTATGTGTCCACTTACAATCAAATCAAAACATTGTGCTTTTGAAAAATAAAGAAAATAAACAGGGTGTGCGTTCTGCCTCTCCGTCGCGGTGAACTTTTTTTTCTTGAGCACGTCTATAAACTGAAACAAAACTCAGCGAATACTTGTCACACATTTATGAGCCATATACCTTTATAAACATTTAAGTGTGTACTTTTAAATGATCGGATTCAAACTGAAAACAAATATTCTCTGTTTAAGTAATTTGTATAAAACCAACAAGATGTCCAGCTTCTCAAACGCTTCCTAATTATTTTTTAATTTACCACGCCCACACGCGCAAAAGAGATTCACATGCAAATCTCCACATGGAACGCAAACGCGCTCATTACCTCAAAAACAAAACACCAAAACACTTCACAAGTCTCTGCTTTTCGTCGAGTTTGAAAGACGCGCCGTGAGCTTACATTGGATTTACCTCAGAAGAAGAAGAACGCGATTTGAAGACAAGAAAGATGTAAGGTAAGAAATTCTTACATATTAGTTTGTTATTGTTGCATAAATTTCACATTGCAGTTGAACTGTTGCTAGATATATGGTGACTATTATCATATTTAGATCCGTGTTTACTGTTACTGTGTCTGTGGATATCTGGTCAAACGTAGATATGTATGGTAACCATAATGTTTTATATTTGAGCACGATCGCGTTTGAATGTATCACATTTTGGATCGCGATCGCGTTTGAATGTATCATATTTTGGAAAAGCAAAACGCTCCAAACGGCTTCATGTTTTTACTATTATCTCATTTCATATCATCATAACGAATGGAAACATTTGAAGTAACATGATAATCAATATATTTTTCTCTAGCTTAGTTACTGAAATCTTTTGGAAGATTTATATAGGCTGCTATATTGTTATTATTTTATGCAGCACTGCGCATAGCCTATGCCTACAAGGCACAACAAACGTGGTGTTCATTATATAATATATTGTTGGAAACATTTGTGTGTGTGTGTATTCTGTGAATTTTAAAAAGCAATTTTAACCAGAAAAATCTAAAATGTATTCCCAAAATCGTGCAGGCCTTTCTCTTGATATCAGTGTGTTCACTTTTTTTTGTCCTGCTGACTTCAACATTCACAGTACATGTCTCTGTACATGAACATGGTAAAGTGAAAATCAAACACCTTGGAAATGAAAGGTATGTACAATGTTTTTAGGAATGGCACAAAGGTCTCTTTCTTTGGATCATGTTGTGTTGTAAATAAATCCAAACAATCTAAAAGCCATTCTTTTTTAAATCTCCTCATTCTTTGTGGAAGGTTGGTCAGAATGATGGGCCCTGATAAGCTCCTAATAGGGCCATTAGGGTGTGTCTTTGTCTTTCTCAGGTGTAAAAAGCCTTACATATTAATGAGATGATCCGCCCCTTCGCATATTGCTTTTTCACACAAAACACGTCGTAAAAATTTCAAATCAATATATTGTCTTCTCTGAATGAGCAGTCAGGGTGATTTTCACATAGTTTTGGAGCAAATATTCTAGGCTACGCCATACAATTTTCAAAAGTCTTGTGAAGAAATAATCAGTATGGGTTTCATGACCTTATTTCAGTGAGAATTTTTTTTTGTATTTTCACAAACCACGCATAAATGTCATTATCTCAAAACTACAAACTTTTACACACATGCTGCTGATATATTATTGTAGCAGAGTTTGTGCTGAATACAGTGTAATCAGACTTTAGCCATGAAAATGTCACAAGTAACAGAAATAACCACAAATGTCAGAGCATGTCAGAACACCTCCAGGGCCCAGAAAACAGCTCAGACCTCAGAGGGTTAACAAATGAAACCGTATTGTAAAGTGTTACCATTACATAACGTACTGTCCATAAACACACACAAGCATAATTCCTCCTAGGATTGTGTGTCGCTCTGACGAGTGCTTCTGGGAGGTCTTCTACCTACTGTGTGTGTGTGTATTACATATTTGGAAAATTTACCTACATTTCACACAATGAGCATTGCAGTCACTTTAAACTATATATTCACAAATCACAGACTTGATTGTAACATCCTTCGGATGGGTTTAGTGCTTGGTGATGCTCATTAACATAAAGATGAATATGTTACAAGATGCCACAGTCGAACACCTACCATGTGTGCATGTCAAATGCTCTATGAAGTTGGCTGACCGTGCAAACGTTTTACATTTACAAAGTGGGCAAAGGTAATGGCTTCTGGATGTTTGTTTGCTGTCCTTGCACAAGCAGGCCACTACACATTTTTCTGTAAAAACAAGTTCATGAAATTGATGAAAAGCATTCAAATATTCAATTGAAGAATACAAAATCACATCAACCATCTCTCTGTAGTTCAGCTTTGGTGCACACCTTGACTATTTTCAGAAGAGTATACTGCATCTCTGAGATGTCTTCTGTAAAGATGATTCTTATGTGTTGACAAACACACATTCAGAACCAACACAGGCCAATAATGATGTTACGTCAGAGAACAGTTGATGTGAACCTGTGAAGAACAATAATAACACTGTTGTTTCCCAATCCAATCCCCCCCTCCACACGGCCTGCACCACGAACAACTGAAACCATTCTGATATTTACGATACGACGATATAAAAATGAATAACTATTCTGCACTGGACGCGACGCTGCATAAACCCTACAGAACCCATGCTGATAAATAGTAACTGTCGCCGTCATATTTCTGACGTAGTCTAGGCCTGCTTTGATGTTAAGGCTTAGTACCACACACTGCCCTGTCACTGAACGGCACATCAGGACCAAACACTGCATATTATATAACAGAGAGTTATAAAATACTATGAAAATCTGGACAAAATAATACAAATAAAGAAACCGTCATTAAGACTGGAACACAGTGTACTCAGCTCACTGAGGTTATAATTAAACAGGTTTTATTAAAAGAGGAACAAATGGGACAAACCAAAGTTTTCTGATTATCAAATAATTCCCTCCATCAATTCTACTTTTATGCAAACGCGGCGTGACTCACGTGTTTTGATGGGAGCACTCTTTCTTTTATTGAACATTCGAGTTGCATTAGGACCTATTTTTTTTACAGTCTATGATTTGAACTGGAGCGGAGGGCGTTACCATGGAAACGGGGCAGCAGCTCAACTGACACGCGCAGTAACTCCGTCTCTCACACTAAGTTTAGTCCCCAAACTTACACAGATAGTACATACAAATGCTTCTGACACATTCTTTCATGTAAATGTCACATTTACTTTATAGAAATGATTTAGTATCTTCAGGAAAAGCCCACTAGCATCTCAATCGTTAACTGTTACTAGGTTAACTTGAGCTGTAAGTTTAGGCTTTTAATCACATCTTATGTGTATATGAGAGATTTTGATAGTTTTGTAAAGGTTTTGCTGGCAATTTTTCAATGTGTGAATGAAAGTAAACTAATTTAACTTAAAAATATTCACTGGACGGTTAATTCATTGTTTTCACGTGACGTCACTCGACTCACACCATCATAGGAACGCCCACCTGAGGGCAGATGAAAGGGGAACTATAATGGCCCTGTCCCCAATGGCACACTTCATGAGCACTTTTGGTCTTGTGGACGTACAATGGCTGCCGCGTGCGCGTGTCCGTTAAGTCCGTGAGACCGCAGTGTGTCCCATTTGTCATTTTTAGGTCTCAGAAGGGTGCTCGCGAGCGCCCCCAAGTGGTCGATTTGCGCCCTTGATGCGCACTTTTGCCGAGCCCACGCAGATGCGGGCTCCACAGCAGACTTCTTCCCGACAGTCAAAGCGGCATTACGTCACGAAAGTGCGGACTCAGAGGAAGACCGCGAGTGCTTAGGGCTCCATTTGGGACAGGGCCAATATATAACTATGGGCGTTTTCACATCTTAAAGTCCGCACCAAGATTTTCAAACCATTTTCAACTGGCCAGAATCTGTTGAGATTCCTGCCAACCACTCCAACGTTCCAGGAGGAGTCATGGTCAGCCCTCTCGCTGGAAGACGAGATGAATTAGGAAGTGATCTTCTGGAGCAAGTTATCAACTTCCTCAACCCATATAGATCACACATCAGGGTTGCCAACTTTGGGACTTTGGCTGGAGTGAGACTCTGTAAAACATCAGTGCGCGCGCATAACCCAACCCTAATTTTAAAAATGTCAGTCCTTGTTTACTTATATATAGCCTAAACCCTGATTTATGTAAAAATAAGTTTTTTTCAAAATGTACAATTAATTTATTGATTGCACTATAAAAAAAATGGGGGAAAATGTTTTTGCACTTTAAAAAAACAATGTTTTTCACAATTTCAATCACATGTCCTGCATTTACATACCTTTAGGGACAATGGTGATACAAAATCCAGGAAATAATTAAGTTGATTATTGAAGTGAAGATAATGGGTAGACGCTCAGTCTAGGTGCTAATTCTGGGTTTATCACTAGGTTCACTCAGGAGTGTCGGCCAGAACACCACTTAAGGCCAAATATTCCAGAGTATGAAATGACGAGCTGAGAGATAGTTCTTATTATTCTGTTTATTCTTTCCTCTTTCCTTTGTCAGTCATTTTCAGTGTGTAATTTGAGTGTGGTTTCTATACAGAGAGAAACAAAATACAAATGAATAAAGGAAACATATGCATACACATAATTCCTCCTTTAGCACTAATATACATTACAATATAAAATAAACAATAGTCAGAATATGACTATATATATATATATCTTAAACTCTAAAATGTAGGCAGAGAAAGATTCAAACACTTACATGGGATTCTCAGATTTTCTATGCATTAAGTCACCAATAACGAACTTTCTGTCATCTATGATTTAGCTCCTCAATAGCCTAGATAGCCTATAATGGTCCAGATAATAATATTTAACACAACTTACTTCAGATTTTACTCAACCACAAAGTACTGATAAGTAGTAAAGTATAAATCAGGTGGACCGAAGCTAGAAAGTAACGTCCGAACGCGAATATAATTAACACAACGCTCGCGTAGCGACCCTTAAACTCCTAACTCTCATCCATATCAAACAGATAACAGCAAACAAAGAAATGCAATATCACGAGTAATACAGCAGAAATACTTACTTTTCTCGTTCACGCACACTCCCGAGGAAAATGTCGCTCACAATGAGAATCCAACTGACTGACGATCTCTATCGTACTGCGTACTACCGACCGACTATCTTTCATACTGCATACTAACTGCGTGACGTCACATACAGTATACAAACCAGCGCGCGCGTCCGCTATCCTATTACAAGCACTGAATAAACGGCAGTAAACGTCAAAACATAGCTCACAATATGGTCAACTGTACTAAATAATAGCAACACTAATATAACTTTGGGCCTTTTCTACAATTATAATGATAAATTCTGCCAAAAAGAATATAGTAGGCTACTAAACTATGTATAAGAAAAATATGTCTTACTTTGTTTATTGTTTAATAGGGGCCAATTGCCAAGACTTGAGAGAATCATTTTATAAAGTCAAAAATGTTAACCATTAATGTTTTGTGTGCAAATAAAATTTAAATAATGTGAGACTCAATTTCCACTATAAAGTAGAAACAACATAAAGACAGTATATTTTAAATAATTGTTTAAAGGGTTAGTTCACCCAAAAATGAAAATTCTGTCAGTAATTACTCACCCTCATGTTGTTCCAACCATGTAAGTCTTTCGTTCATCTTCGGAACACAAATTAAGATATTTTTGATGAAATCTGAGTGCTTTCTGACTCCTCCATAGGCTTTCAGAGGGACCCAAACTCGCCGGCCCAGAATAGTTATTAAAAACATCGTTAAAATAGTCCGTGACTACAGTGGCTCTACATTAAGTTTATCATGCGACGACAAAACTTTTTGTGCGGAAAAACAACAAAAATAACGACTTTATCCAACTATTAGTGTTCTTCAATGTGGGCCTCTGACGAGAGTTCACGGGAGCGCCAGGACGCATGCGCGAGAACTGAGATTACGGCGTTCTTCTTCTTCTACTACTTGTTACTGGCTGCTCACTCCTTGGGAGTATTACCGCCATCTACTGTACAGTACATGAAGAACATGGCTAACGTTACCACAAAACTGAGTAACCTAACAGACGCGGCTACACTATATCTGCCACGCAGTTTCGTCTACCCTACATCAGACCATTTTGGGTTCAAACACGCCTTGCACACCACACATACTTAGTGTTAAATTTGAAAAATACTGTTCGACAGAACTGCTTGCTTTGTTACCACAGTTATCTGCGCGCTTCCTCTGCGATGAAGTTCCACATTTGCGGCTATAATCCAACACGAAAATGCATGCAGCAAAGCCTTTGTTTTCTTCAGATAACTCCAAATTTCTCCCACACACTGGACTTGACTTTTGATGACGTATTGTCGACAACTTTACAATCTCCACTAGCTATTCTTTTCTTCAACTCCTCAGCATCCATCTCGACGACTGCAGTGCAAGCAGATCGCGCGCGGTTATGATGAATTTTTAAAACTGAAAGTAGGTAACGTTATAGATTCCTGGGAGGGCGTGGCGCGTGGGCACAAATAAACTGATGTGGATTTAAAATTATTTTATCAACTTGAAATACAGGAATATTTTTGTAGACGTGTTCCTAAAAATATGCATATATTTTTACGTTTGCATGTGATTGTTTTAAACCCGTGTTTCCCCCGTGTCCGACCCACACCCGTATCCGACACAGTTGGATATTTATATCATCTTGTACAGTAGATGGCGGTAATACTCCCAAGGAGTGAGCAGCCAGTAACAAGTAGTAGAAGAAGAAGAACGCCGTAATCTCAGTTCTCGCGCATGCGTCCTGGCGCTCCCGTGAACTCTCGTCAGAGGCCCACATTGAAGAACACTAATAGTTGGATAAAGTCGTTATTTTTGTAGTTTTTCCGCACAAAAAGTTTTGTCGTCGCATGATAAACTTAATGTAGAGCCACTGTAGTTACTTGGACTATTTTAACGATGTTTTTAATAACTATTCTGGGCCGGCGAGTTTGGGTCCCTCTGAAAGCCTATGGAGGAGTCAGAAAGCACTCAGATTTCATCAAAAATATCTTAATTTGTGTTTCGAAGATGAACGAAAGACTTACATGGTTGGATCAACATGAGGGTGAGTAATTACTGACAGAATTTTCATTTTTGGGTGAACATTTTTTTCTGAATGAAGGCCAGTATCACTGTAGCTACTGCCTCCATGAAAATGATTTTTTACTTTTGAAAATTATAACAACTTTTAATATAAGAGAACTTAAAACTATCCTCACATAAACCCAAAAATATATTTAATATTTACATGTGAGCCATTCCACCGAATGGGTGACATTTCTGTCCCCAGAACATTATATGTATAAAAATGCATGAAAATTAACTCTAAAATCCATTGTATTATTAAGCAAAGTGTCCCGCACATTGAGCTAAATGCAAATTTTAAATGTTTAATTAAAAACATGAATAAAAACTACCTAGAACACTAAAAAAATAGCATTTGTTGCATGTCCCCACTCTCTATCTCTAAACTTTACCATGAAATATAATGATTAAAATCCTTCAAAAATCGTATTTCTTTTGCATTGTTGTGTGACTTTATATCCAATCTATGCTTTAAAAATAAAAGATTTCATGAGAAAAAAATATTTGATCTAATATTTTAAATAAAATAAACATTTTAGTCATGTCCCCGGGTTTTCACTCAGTCCTGTTACACTAACGCATTCCCCCCTCTAAAAAACTTCCACAAGACACATTTTCAACAGGAAGTCGCATCATCTAGATCTTCTGAAGACAATGACAAGACAAAAAGTAAGTCCTCTCATTTTATTTTCTGTATATTTGATGATATTGCAACTATATCTGAGAAGGTCGATCTCAACATACTGTCCTGTTACCTAAATGATTTGTTAGATGTTATTTGTTTATTTTTAAGATACAAATGTTTGGTAAATCACTAGAATTTGCTCAGTATCCTCATGCTATTAGCAAGTATGCTATGTGGCTATATTTCATGTGTTTGCTAATTTTATGCTAAAAACTCAGTCCTGTTACACTCAGTCCTGTTACTAATATAAACCGTAACAGGACTGAGTAACAGTAACAGGACTGAGTAGCATCCTCCGGTGTATTGATTTATTAGTGTAAATATTAGTTTATGTAATACGATTTATTTGTTTTTTTAAGTTTTACAGTTACCATTACTTAAATTGTAGACGTATCAGTTTTTCAATGTGAATACCATGCTTACAGGGAGCCAATCCACCACTAAGTGCTGCAGAAAGGCAGCGACTCTAGAGCCCAACGCGATGCAGACCCAGAGAGGAGACAGAAATATTTAGAGAAGGAAGGTGAAAAAATACAGGAAGGACCTTGAGTCAGGCAGAAGGAAACTAATCAATGACCTCAGTAAGAGAGAAAAGGGCAGACCTCGCAGAAAGTGGAGGGAGAATTACCATAGCATCAAAGACAGGAAAGAAGCCCTCCAGCACCTTGTCACTCCTCCACACAGCCCCCAGTTATCACCAGAGCAAGCTGTACATCCACAACCAAGCACTTCCAGGTCTACTTCATGACACACTCATGTGCCAAAGACAATGTGCCCCCTCTAGAAGGGTTAATGAAAATAGACATGATTACATTACACAATGTCCTGGTTTCACAGACAGGGTTTAGATTAAGTCAGGATTAGGCCTTAGTTCAATTAGGGCATTTAAGTAGCTTTTATAAATGTGCCTTTGAAAAAAACATTGCTGGTGTGCATCTTTAGACAAAACAATGGCACTGACATATTTTAAGATATGCTTTCATGTTAAAACAGCTCAAACATGCATTTTAGTCTGGGACTACCTTAAAGGGATCATATAATGCCATTTTTGTACAAGCTAATATGATTCTTTAGGGTATAAATTAAAAGTTTGTAATATACTTTAAAAATTCTCATTAGTATTGTAAGAAAACACTAATTTTACCTGGTAAAAAACAGCTCTGTTTTCAGCACGCCGTTTAAGTGACTGCGGTGTTCCTTATTACACCCAAGAACAGAACGCGACAATCGCTCAGACGCCATTCTTCTCCAGCATATCAATGCACTATGATGACAGACAGCTCGCTCACGAGCGAGGGCGGGTCTTCTTCTTCTAGTTTTTTGGCGGTTGGCACACAACGTAATGGTGCATTACTGCCACCGACTGGTATGGAGTGTGGATCTGAATGTCTATTATTTACTTTATTCTAAAAAAAAAAAAAATTATAAAAAAATCAACAAAATAAAATTAAGTCTCAAATCCTCTCAATCATATCGATTATTCTAAGATAATGAAAAACAATTCCATAGCATTTATCTTTTGATTTTTTCTAAGAATTTCTACTAAATCAAAACTTATTCTCTCCTTTTTAAGATTTTGGATCATTTCCTTTCTTTTTCCCCTCATATTTTTTACAATGTATCATGACATGTTCTACTGTTTCCTGTTGCTCACAATATTCACTTCTGCCGGTGTTATGTTTACCTATTTAAATTTTTTTACTGTTTAACCCTGTGTGCCCAAATCTAAGTCAGCGAGGGCGGGTCTGTGTTGAAACGTTGCTGTCAATCACAATCATGGGAGGGGCGTCGATTTTGTGACCTCACAAAATCGAATGGCTTGATTTCAGAGAGGGTCAAACATATAAGGAGATTAAAAAAAAAACAGTGGATGGATTTTTATCATTTTATGATGGTTGTGTACAGGCACTTCCAACACACATTTCAGTACAATCAACTTGTAAAAGTGCATGTACCATTATATGACCCCTTTAAACCTGTCTGTCAAACCGGATGTATGAATTTAGCCATCAGATCATAGTGATTAATTTAACAATGTTACAGTACATTTTCCTGACTATTGCAATGTGTAATTTATTATGGTGCGTGTGTTTTTAGGCAACATAATCAAGGGCAGAGAAGAATCCGAAAAACACGAAAAAAGCTTCATAAACAAATTCAAGAGCTAAAGGTTCTGTTGAAAAAAGAAAACAAAAAAACACAAAAGTACAAGAAAAGACTCCAGCGGTTTAAAAAAAAAATGCATCTCCACGCACAAAGGTAAACAGACAGTTGAGACAGCTTCCAAGTGTGGCCATTCGGAGGACTCTTTTGTTTCATGAAGCTCTGGTGGAGGACATCCGAAACAAGTACAAAAATGCACGGGGGGAGAGGGAAAAACAAATAATTTCAAAAGTGATAATAGGAAAAGTTCTGAAAAAGTACAGAATGCAACGGTTTGCTCTAAACTCACTGGGCTTTTCAACTAAAAGATGCAAAAATGAGAAGAATTTGAACTACACCTACCAACGGAAGCAGAACAACAGGGTTGCAGATGTTCTGATAAGCAGAGTGAGGGCTTTTTACTCAAGGGATGATGTGAGTCGCATTACAACTGGAAAGAGGCAGACCATCACTCAAAAGAAAAACAAAAAGCAAAAACGGTTCCTTTTGGATACCATAAAAAATGTGCACAAGAAGTTTTTGGCTGAAGAACAAAGCTCCATCTCATACTCACTCTTCTGCAAGCTCAAACCTTTTTGGGTTGTTCATCCGACTCTGAGTGATCGGGACACGTGCATGTGCAAGATGCATGAGAATCTGGGTTTTCTTGTCCAGAAGCTGCACTACTTGAAAGTAATCAGCACCCTCAATCTGGATGACCTTGTGAAAGAGATCTCATGTGAGACAGAAAATTTTAAGTGCATGTATGGAGAATGTTCTGAGTGCAAAGACCTCTCTTGCCCAGTCTCTACAGAGTACAACCCAGAAAATAATGTGTGTTATATCCAATGGGTAGTTGTGGATAAGCAACACATGAATGACCCCAATGGTAAAACATCTAAAATCACAATCAAAAAAGAGTTCCAGACCACTCAAGAAGAACTGCTGGAACGACTAAACCTGCTGCTGCACAGGTTTAAGAGACACACCTTTAATATCAGCAATCAGTTCACACACTACAGGGCGTTGAGACAAAACTTAAAAGCTCATGAATGCATAATTCATGTTGACTTTTCAGAAAATTACCTCTGCAAGTACAGCACAGAAATACAGGCAGTCCACTTCGGAGCATCACACCAGCAGGCAACACTGCACACAGGTGTGCTTTATGTGCATGCAACCCCTCTGCCGATGTCTTTCTGCACAGTGTCACCCTCAAGAATAAAGGGCCCACCAGCAATCTGGCAGCACTTGTCACCAGTGCTTGATTATGTGCAGAGTGCACATCCAGAGGTCTCCACTGTCCATTTTTACAGTGATGGCCCCTGCACTCAGTACAAACAACGAGGTAATTTATTCCTGTTTTCTACTGAGGTGTTCAAGCGGGGATTCACTGCCGGGACGTGGAACTATTTCGAGGCGAGCCATGGGAAGGGTGCCCCAGATGGTGT